>VXBQ01006521.1:521498-540453 GCA_013400175.1 Phainopepla nitens | reverse complement strand
CCCCCCCCCCCCCCGACAGCGCACTCACCCTGAGCCCTTCCTCTCACATTTGCGTTGAGTGTTTTCTGCTGAGTAATTTTGCTGTAAAAGTGGCCCCCAGTTAAACTGGGAGATGCTGATGAGAGCTGTACCTTGCAGATACAATCACTAGTGCCTTTTGTTTTGCTGTTCCCACTCTGTGTGACACCACTTTGCGCTGGTGTCTGGTGGGATGTCTCCAGCCTCTGCTGCCTGAGGAGCAGCGGGGCCTTGGGAGCAGAGGGACACCAGCCTTGGCCTTGCCTTCCAGAATTATTTTTGACAATTGACCATCCTAGTCCAATTCCCCATTTGGCTTCTGCTGCCCAGTTTTTGCTGTATCCAGAGGGTTTGGTAGATTTTAAGGCATGTCCAAGTGTGGAGATTTCAGTAGTTGCTCACCAGCAGCATCCTGGAAGATGATTCTTGGATACAAACACCACACGAAAGAGCAACAGTTACTGTAGGGTGGCTCTCCTTTTCTGGTGAGCTCCCAAAGTGAAAATGCTGTTGTTGTATTGAGGTAATACTTCAATTTTGATAGATCTGAAATTGCTTCTGAGCTTCCTCCCTCCCGTTCTCTTGCTTGGATTCCAATGTATCCTGGTATCTGCTGGGGAGCCAGCCAGGAATAAATGAACGTCTTCCAGTGATAAAGTTCTGGTGTGCACTGGTTTGATGTGAATATCTCAGAGTTTGGATCATTCCCTAGCATTAGGAGCACTTAATACATTAAATACTGTCTTTAAAATCATGTTTACAAGCATCTGTGATGCTGTTCATGTTTTCTAGAATAATGAATTTATTTAATGTTTTTAAAGGATGGTGTAGAGTATTATATATTCAGTATATATGTGTGTATGTGCATATATATTTGTGTTTGTATATACAAGAGTCTTGTCTTCTTTTGATACACCAAAATAAGAGCTTATTAGACAGCAGTAGATGAAGCCAGTTACTTCCACTTCTTTCTTAATTTGGAGTTTGAAAATGAGCCAAATGAGAAGTTAATTTGTTTTTTCCTCTTAGCTAAGCTTGTGTGTATTTGATTGTGTAACTTTCACCAAAATCAGCTTATTTACAAATAAGCATGGGGCTGGGATGCTGCAGGAGGGAGTCCTTGGCACCTGGGCTGCTCAGCTCTTGGAAATGAGCGTCTCCACGGTGCGGGGTGCGTGGGGCAGGGAGAAGCTGCCCGGGACTGCTGGAATCTGAGCAAGGGCCACGGTGCAGGAACTTCAAAGTCATCTGGACTAATTTGTGCCTGATGTCATGTGAAAATGCATTTAAAATATAGAGAGACCAAAAGGAAGTTTAGTACGGTGTATTTTATTTTAGCTGCAGAATAAATGCAGCATTCCGATGGGGACGTCTTGGCAAGGAAAAGACATTCAGACCACTTCTGTGAAATGCAAAAGTGACAGCAGTGAGAACAGGGATCTATTGCCTTACAGATTTGCTGACAATTCATGGGGAATTTGTTGGGAATGAGGAGAATTTTAGGTGCAAAACACCGCTCATCACACGTTTTCCCACTGCGGTATGAATCTCTTGCCAAAACATATCCCAGTGGAAGTGAAGGACTGGTTAAATAATTTGTCTGTCTCTTACTGGTCTGTCTTGGAAAAGATTCTCATGCGTGGTGAAATTATTTCTCTTCCTTGAAAATAGGAACTTTCAGCATTTTCTGCTAAGTTTCTTGTAGGTTTTCATAACCTGCTTGATTTTATTTTGCATAAATGAAAAAATCAGTAATTCTCCAGAATTACCCCCACTGATCTGACTTCTATTCCTTTCTGATAACCCACCACTGTTATGGCTGAAAGTTAGAATTTGGAGATAAAGGTTAAATACCAGCAGTAGAGACCTTTTTTTTTGTATTTTTAACTAAAACAGAGGTGGTGCAGTTACTTTAGACATTAAATCCTCTCTAGTAATTTTAGTAGAAAGAAGCTGCGTGTTGATAATTTTAGTGTGCTAATGCTGCAATGAAATAAAAATAAAGCACCACAGAACATAGATATTAGTTATTAAATGTGAAATCAAGATTTATTTTGTTTCTCATGTGACACTTTCTACAAAATCCTGGGACAATCCTGGTAATTTATTTAGGAGGAGCCCATTTCTGCCGTGGTTAGGTGGAAAGCTCAGGGAGGTGCAGGACACTGGTGGTGGGGATGGAGCACAGCCTGTGCTCCCAAGGTAAGGGGCACAAGGAGTGACCCAGGGTATGGGTTTTATGTAAGACAGCTTAAGATGGTAGCTCAGAGCAATTACATGCAGAGTTATTAAACTGGGATTATCTCCCTGTTGCTACCCTCTTTAAACAACCCAGACATGTTTTGTGGAAATTTAAATGCATTGTAGCTGGGGTTTTATGCCAGCAAAGTAATGTCTGCAGTAATTGCGATGCTTTGTGCTTGAAGGCAAAGGCCTCTTACAGGCTATGGGGGTATCACATAAACAAGAAGGGAAGCATAAAAGAAAATAAATTGTCAGTAGCATCAGTCATTGATCTGTTGCTTGTATTTCATAACAACTTTTATCAGGATGAAGAATATATAATGGAGTACATTTCCTAGAGAATATTTTTCCAGCTGGTTTATATTCTACTTGAGGGGGGAGAAGTAAGCAAACTTAGCATTTTAGTAATCTTCAACTGAAGCTTCATTTGCTGTCGCATTATATTTAAGTGTTGCAAGTGAGTGAAATTCTTTGGCCCAGAGAGATGGAGCTGCTGGATGGGGCTGCCAGGGTGCCAGGAGATTTCACAGGGGGATTTTTCCCTGTTAATTTGCAGTGAAACTCATGTGCTGTGATTTGTATTTAGCCATGGTTTGCAGTAGTCAGGAGTTGCTTTTTACATCCCTAGCGTGACAAAGTCAATTAAGTCTTGCTTTGCTGCTTCTGGGGTAAGTAGGTGAGAATTTGGGTTTGGCTGTAGGCGTTCTGAAGTGCAAGATGTATCAGCGATGGAAAATCAGCTTATTTTTGTTCCGCAGGGACAGAGGGACAACCGTGGTTGTTGCAGGCACTCTGTGGGGATGGAGCCATGCGCGTGCTTGGTTTTTGACACTAAAATTGTTGACAGAAAGGCAAAATGCCGATGTCCATTGCAGCCTCCAAATGGCAGCTGGCTCAGCCTGGCAGCTGATCCCTCCCTCCTTGCCCTGCTGGGGAACAATCCTGAGAACTCCCTGTCACACTGGCTCAGGAGCCTGCACGTGCTGGATCCCTGCCGGGGTGTCCGGCGGGGCCGTGCCAGTGTTCTGGGGGGGCTGTGCCCAGGGGGGCTGTGCCCAGGGGGGCTGTGCCCAGGAGAGCACAACAGGCTGGAATGTGCCAGGGGGGCTGTGCCCAGGACAGCACGGCAGGCCAGAATGTGCCAGGGGAGGCTGTGTCCAAGGAGGCTGTGCCCAGGACAGCACAACAGGCTGGAATGTGCCAGCAGAGGCTGTGCCCAGGAGAGGCCATGCCCAGGGCAGGCCAGGCCCCGGTGGGTGCGGGGTGAGCCTGACGTGCGGTGATGGCGCTGCCAGGCCGTGCTCTGGCCTAGGGCATGCCTAGAGCTGGGGCTCACAGGGTCACCCCACAGTCCAGTTCAGTCTCTGGAGAGTTCTCTGGGTGTCTCCTTCTGCGTGACAGCCAAGGGCTTTGGTGGAGATGCAGAAATGGATGGTTGTTATTTACTGAAATATTGGGGGAAATTAAGTAGGCTGAGCTGTAATCTTCTTATAGCTGCATTTTTAAACAGAATTAGGTTTTTTAATAAAATAAAAGCTCAGTTTATAATTATTTTTATTTTAGAAATAGCATTTTGTGTTCTTTTTTGTACTGAACCACTGAGCTACATGCACAGAACCCTCCTGATCTAGAGAGAAGCCGCAGGGTGCTGTGTGCAGAGCACTGTTCTTGGGTGGATAGCTGTAGGATGCAGCTCAGGAGCATGCTCTGGGTGGGGAATTTGATGAAAGCCCTTCATGTTGCATCCCAGAGGTGTTCCTCTAACACCTGTGCTGCCCCTGCTCCTGACTGATCCCACTGTGTGGTGTTCCAGCCGGGTGCTATGGTGTGTTCAGGCTGCCCTGTAGGGCTCGTTGACTTTCTATTACCCTTTGACCCTGGACTTTCAGTCTGTAGGATTGTAGGAGGCAAATCCTTCAAGGGTAATAAATTCTCAGTATTACTGCTCACATAGCAGCTATTGCTTAACTGTTCAGAGCAGGGGGCCATGGCAGAGTTTCTGTGTTGAGTGGCTCCCCCAGAACAGGGACCCACTGAGTCTGGGAATTGAATTAAACTGTTCCAGTCAAGAAGTATTTCAGAAGTGAGCAATTAATGGGGGTCTGCAGCCTTGGTTTCTCTGAAAACCTTATAACAACCTTCCAGGGCCTAAAAGGGCTCCAGGAGAACTGGAGGGGGCCTTAGGGCAAGGGATGGAGGGACAGGACATAGGGAATGGTTTCCCACTGCCAGAGGCAGGGACAGATAGGTGACCAGGGGATGTCATTTGAAGGCTGTTTTGGCCTTTAAGCTCTTGAATTAAAAATTGGATTTGAAACACAGAGTACAGATGACCCTGTGTTGCCTGAGTTGTTCAGACTGTCCCAGAACACCTGATGCACCAGTGCGGCTGCCATGGAGTCAGGAGGAGTGGTGCCATCACCAAGAAATGCAGCTGGTGAGAGGAACTGGGCTAAACTGGGAGGGGGACTGTTCACTGGGTGTTTTACTGGCAGCAGGAGCTCTCATAAGCAAGTGAATTAAACAGGTTAAGTGAAGAAAGTTGAACATCTCCCAAACTAGTAAAGCTGCAATTAGAGAACACCTTTTTAAAAAAGATGTCAAGAAACTTGTTTTCTATTTGTTCAGCTATTCAGTAGCCTTTTAAGTCTTGGAGATAGTGGAATAGTGAGCATGTCTTTTGATGAGTATTCTTCCTCCTCTAAATGGGTGGGGTCATAGGAACAAAAGGTATTTAATCAATTATGATGGAGAGTTAAGGGTGAGAGACTTGGAGGGACAGGTTAAGACTCCTGATTAGATGGAATGTGGAAATGGAAGCCACAGACAAGACCAGGAAAGGTACTCTTGAGTTGCTGAAGATGAGATCTGTTCTATTGTCTGAGTTGTGGGAGTGTGGGATGCTCTGTTTCAGTGGAAAGGTGTGGATCTCTCCCATTCCTTACGCAGCTCTCGAGGGAGTTTGGAAAGGGCAGGAATGCCTCGCCACTGTAAGTGGATGACTTCCTCACTGTTGAATGGTAGACTTAGAGGTGCCACAAGACCCCAGAAATGAAGGCCAGGTGCGAGGCTTTTTTTTTCCTGTTGGAGCTGCTAAAGGAAGTGCTCAGGAGCTGAGGAGTGCCTGGGTTTCCTGGCACAGCAGTCTGAGAGGGTCAGACAGCACCAGGATTCTCCTTGGCCAAGGGCTGTTCCACCTCTGGGTGCCCGTTTGGTGCCAGTGGAGGAGAGTGGGGGTGTGTTTATCCCTGTTCTCAGGCATTTATTCCTTGGCAGGTCTGCAGCTCTGGGCAGGCAGAGGTGGCCATTTATTCCCCACTTGCTGTGTGTCTTTCGACTTAGTTAAATCCACTCTCAGCAAAGCTAAACTGTTTGGGAAAAAGATTAAACCAGACAGTCTGACTAATTGAAAATGAGGGAAATCCTCTGTGACTGTGAACACTGGGTGTGCTTTGTACTGTATTCTGTTTTTCTCTAAGCTAAATCATTCTTTTCTCTGTGTGTATATCTACAGATAAAGTAGATTAACTTGTTGTAATCTTAGCTACTGTGTAAATAAGGCAAAGGAACATTTTGCTACTGTTGATTCCTGGAGTCCTTGGAGAGGAAAACTTCAGGAATACTTGTCCTCAATAATTTCTAAGGGCAACCCACAACCCTGATTTTTCAAAAACTAAGTACTTGCTATGGCCCATATGACATGAATGAAATTGGTCAGTCAAAAAGTATCTGGAATGAAAGGAAAAAGCACGGGCAAAGCACGTTGGCATTGCTGGGATGGTTGGCCACTGCCTGATAATTTAAAGTAGAGTTAAGAAACTCATGTCTCCAACAGAAAAATACATTTCCAGTCATGGTGAAGAGCTGAATTTCAGATGTGCTGTTCCATCTATTGCTGAGGAGGTCCCACTGTGCAGGTAACAGTCCAGTAAAAAATTCAACAGGGAATTAGGAATCTTTTAGGAAGCACTTACACAGAGAAACATTCAACAACGCTAAATTAAAATGCACATTTATGTGCTTCTTTTTTCTTTGTGATTTGTACAACAGTTGCTTATTCTTAAATATGCTTGGTTAGATGAGTTCTTATTCTTCTCCTGCTTCCAAGCCCTTTCATTTTGTTTCTGCAATGAAGATGTAACAATTTATGACATCACATTAATATCCATGGCAACAGCCTGTAAAGTGAACAACATACTGCATTTGCATTGCAGAAGCAGCGGTGAGGGAGATGGCTCCTGCTGAAATATGGATATGGGAAAGAACTCCAGCAGTGAGCACAGGGGCTGCCTGGGAAGGGGAATTCTTTTGTAGTGGTCAAATGTGGTCAGTTGGCTCAAATTCTATATAAGTGCTCTTTAGAAGGAGTCCCAAGTGCAGAGGACTCAGAAGTTGCAGCGCTTTTTTTGATTGAATAGAAAGTTAAATCACAACTTTCTATTCCTGGGTGTTCCTCTGGGAGTCTGCTCATCCCAAGGGAATCCTGCTCACTTGGGTTTGCAGTAACTCTCACAGGAGACAACTTACAGAGCAAGACTGGCTTTAAATTAATAATTGCTGTATATATGTTCAGCCTTAAAGATCATGAGAAAAGCTGAGAACTTGGTAGTCTCAGTCTGTAAAATCTTGTAGTTCAGTTTATTACTGTGTGGAATTCCAAGGACTCCGCTATTTCAGAACAGCTCTCCAGTCCTCAGTAATTTGTTTTTTCCATTCCCAATGCTATGTTGTGTCTTCCTCTTTATTTTCTCCCTGTAATACCTTCTGTTTATAAACAGGAGTAAATAAACTTATTATTATAAATAAGAATGTGCTGCTGAAGAAATAGTTTTTCTGTCCCCATCTGAAAGAGCATCTGCAGCAGTCTCTGCTTTTTTGACAAGGGATGGGGAGGGGAGGGAGAGGGGTTGTTTTCCTACGCGGAGGTTTCAGTACCTGTTTGGGGCAAGTATCTGTTCAGCCAGCAGAAATAATGGACACCAGGATTTTCAGGGATCTTCCAGAGCCTTTCCCAAGGGATCACACATTTGACCAGATTATTTTTCAAGGAAGTTTCTCTGCTTTCAAAGCTGTTTCATATGGAGGGTTTTATTTTAAAAGGAGCACTTACACTGTCCCCACTCCAAACCTGCTCTCTCCTGATATGTTTATTACTGCATGTGGTCGATTTTTTTCCCCTGAAGTTTTATTTTTAGCCTGTGTGATCTCGGATCCTTCTCTTAATTGAAAAAGCAGCCCCTGGGTGAAGATTCCAGACCGGGTCCCAGCCAGCTCCCTCTGCTGGCTTCCTCAGAGGACAGAAATAGATTTTAAAACCTGCTTGACATTCTGCTGCTTCCAGCTCAGGCCCTTTGCTGGCGGAACTCAACACAAAACTGTTATTTCGCTTTTGCTTCTGTTCAAGTAGCTGCAAACTCCAGTAAACATTTGCTTACAGAAGAGCCCAAAGTATTTTGGCATGTTTTGTGGGGAGTAAAGAACAAACAAAATGACAAAAATATGCTTGTTTTGTCTTTGAAGTCTGTTGTGCGTTTTTATTCTGTGCCTGTGGTTTTGGAAGGCTCCTGGCCTCTCCAAAAAGACAAGTATATGAGACAAAAGGTTGTCACTGGAACATTTATAAAAAAGATATTTAATGTACACTGTTCTTCATACCTCAACTTAAGATGCATTTTTAGGGGGTTTTTTATTTCCAAAAGTTGTTGCAAAACTGAGAGTCTTTTATTTTAATTTTTTTTTCCAAGTATTTTATTTACAAGCATCAAGTCTGACCATAACCATTTTTACACGGATGTTGATTATTGCTCAAGCCTCACCCTCTTTTTCTGAAGTATATAAACCTTGTAAACTAAAATTTATTTTCTAATTGATAAAAATCACAAGCTGAAAGTCATGTCTGGAAAGACCTACAGGATCATGTTATGGTTTGGATTGGAAGGGACCTTTGCGTAACTCTGCTACTCAGAAAACCTGCCAGCAATATCAAATTTGGGGTTGCCTGCTGCTAACTGTTACTTCTGTATTTTTGGGGATTCATGGTTGGGGTTTGGGTTTTTTGTATACTTCAGCTTTTGCTGCAGCAAGTTTTTAAGTACACAAATTGAAAAGTCATTTTTGTAGCGTTTTCCTGTGCAAAATATGAGTTCCAGCAGGGAGGTAGAAAAACAAGTAGTAAAATAAACTTTAAAACATTACTTTGAAAGTGTGTATAACCTAGAAAAAAATTTATTCACATCTTTTCCTATTTTCAAACAATAACATGAAGAGGACTTATAGAATACATTCCATGTATAGTGGAATTGGTGTAGTTCACACAAACAACCTTTGGCTATTTTGTGTGGGGCACATGATGTATATTTAACACCAGAAACTGCTCTACAAATATTTCCTGTATCCCTTACTTAAATCCAAATCTTGTTTTCTCACAATATAGCATTACAAATAAGTTAAGGAAAAGAAGATTTTCTAATGAAAATTGTTATTTCTGTAACCATTAGGTTGAAAAAAAAAGATGAAAAAAGGAGCCTGGGGGCTGCAAGTAGTGATACAGGACCAAAAGCAAATGTGAACTCGGGAAAAATAAGCACAATTCTTAATTTTTATGCAGAAGGGTAAACTCAAATTTTAGCTGGTGGAAACCCAAATGTTGACTTGGTTAAGTCAGCATACAGCTGAGATGGAAATATCACCAGTTCTTGTCCGCAGAGCAGAGCCCAGCGGGGTGGAAGCAGAGCTCGGGGCCTGAGGAGACCGGGCACGTTACACCCGGCATTTCTCCATAAATGTCTCCTTGGATGTGTTGGAGATCTTGTCTTTCCTCCAGCTGTCATCTTAACGTATCAGTTAAAGGCTGTGGCACGCAGCGCGTCGTGAAGCAGCGAGGAATGCTGCCCGAGCTGCCTTCCTGCGGGATGGGGATGGATGTTCATTCCCTGGCCGTGGCTGTGCCCTCGGGCCGGGGACGCGGCCCCGTGGCAGTGACTCGCGTCCCCCCGGTCCCCTTGGGCATGGCAGTGACTCGTGTCCGTGTCCCCATGGCCGAGGGAAGCGCCTGGGACCGCCCTGGCATGCCGCCGCAGCTCGCTGCGGCTGTGGGGATGGATCCCCGGGAGGCACGGCCGGAGCGGGGTGGGATTGGGAATGGGAACGGGAAGGAGGAGGGGCAGCATTGCAGGGAGTGAGTGGAATCGCTGTCTGGAGCGTTCCTGAGGCAAAGCCTTGGGGAAGGGCAGGGAGAGCTCAGCCCGGTGCCGCTCTCCGAACTGAGCTGTGCTCCAGCAGTGACGTCCTGCATACTTGGGGAGTGAGGGAAGACTCCGGCTTCCTTTCGCTTTCCAAGTAGGGATTAATAGGGACGGCATTTTTCCTCAGAACAAGCCCTCTGTTACTCGGGGATGGCTGAACTTGCTGTGATTTCTCTGGAGAGACTCCCTCCCCTGGTACATTCTGTTACCTCCAGCAGAGCTCTGGGAACAGGGAATGCAGTCGGTGTCCCATCCGTGCTAGTAAACACCAGTTGTGTTTGGAGAGGAAAAATACAAGTTCTCCTTATCACATTCATGGTGCTGAGGAAGGTCTCCCTGCTGCACATCCACTGCAGGACTTCCATATTCTTTGAACCTGGGGAGATCAAAAGGCAGAAGTGGGGATTGCAGCTGGTGTGCAGAATTGAGGGTCACACTGGCTGCAAGGGCCAGGTGGTCACTGGAAATAGAAATGAAGAAAAGTTGGGAGATTTGGAAGGGGAAAGAAGAGAGCGAATCAAGTTTGGAGAGTACAGGTTGTTTCTGGGATTAGGAAAGCATCATATACTTCTGAAAATTGTATTTTCCTTCAAAGTTTTTTGAGTTGCTTTTATGCTCTTCTGACAAACTACCTTTAATGCCTTTATTCCAAAGAATTGAAGATGTAATGGAAAATGAAAAGTTCAGAAATGTGAGAGGAAATTCTAGAAACTCCCAGGAGTAAAGTTATGAAAATATTTCTTTTCTACTGGAATCTTTAGCCTGGTTCATTATAGGAAATAATGGTGAGAATCTCCTCAAGCCTTTAGTGCCTTTTCCCTATGGTCAGGTTATGCTTTTCATTTATAGGAAATACCTCTGCAAAGAAATTCAAAGTGGCTTGGAAATAAGACCGCTTAACACAAACACATGGTGGGACAAATGAAGCAGCATAAATCAGGGATTGGAGAGATTTTCTGGCATGCGAGAGCAGGTTTCTCATTGCACAGAACTTCCTGTTTTGCTTTGGAAGACTATGTAAACCACATAAAATTGTGCCTTATTTCTGTTCCTTTTACTCTTTCTGGTGATTGTAGAAAGCATTCAAAGCAAAAACCACACGGCAAATCCGTGGTTTGATTTGGAATCTGTCCTGTCTCGGGAGCGAGATCTTTGCACAGCTCATCTGCATTCCTATAGAGAGAGCAGACTCGAGCTGTAATTGCACCGAAATGCTCGTTCAGATTTCATAGATAATAATTTTGGTTAACCGAGCTACTGAGAAAGCGTCCCTGTGAAGATTTGGCTGCGGTGTGCTCTGGTGAAAGGCAGGGGAGGTCGTGCGGGAGCACAGGAATGTGAGTGCCTGGGCCAGGGAGAGGATGTAACATTTAATGTGTATTTTATAAAAAACAACTCTGTACCTACCGGGATTGAGGAAGCGATAAAAGTATTACTTTAAGTAGTGCTAACACAATCTAAGTGTAGATAGTTACCTACCATCTGTTTTTCAATAAATAGCTATTATGCTAATTTCTGTTTCAATGCGCAACAATTAAAGCCTTGGAGTATTCCTGTGATATTCAACAGCTGTTGCCTTTGAAGGTTTTATTTATCCTTCTGAAGTGCAACAATTTTAGTTTCATAGTCAACTCTTCTTGCAAGTGTTGGTTTTTATATTGAAAATTGCGGTGCATTGAGATGCAAACTCAGGCCGTGCCTGAGCAGCAATCTCCAGCCATGGTCTCCATTAATATTCTGATTTTCCTGGAAGCTGTTAAAGATACCTTGGGAGGATGCAGATTGGAAACACTTCTGTGCACGTCCAGTGAATATTCCGTGTGTTTGGAAATAGGAGAACACAAATGAATCATTCTGGGGAGCATTTGCACTGTCTTGATTCATTTTGAGCTGACTTGGAGAAGAGAGCCAAGATGGATTCTCAGGCCTGTACGAGTGAGCATCACAATTTCCCTACGATCATAACCAGCACAAGGAAATTAGATCTCTAAGTGGGTTGAATCTGGTTTAGTAATAAGTCAATTTAATCACTAATGACTTCAAACGCAGATTTTACAAGGTGATCAATGGCAGTATAGCAATGATCGATCAATGGCGTTGTCTTTAATTGGATTTTTATGGGTATAATATAGTTTTTCAGAATTAATGTACCATTGCATTGTGTTGTTACTCTCTTAACTCAATTTTTTAGGAGAAATGATGCTTCAAAATGCTCATTGGTCTTTGAAATATTGTTTTAAGGGCACGTTAATAAAAATACAGATGAAAAATTAAATGCTTGCTTTTAGTAATTTTATGTCTGATTTTGTTGGAGTTGTTTAGCCGTGTGTTTTTAAAACATGGAAAGAACCTCACATCCTTCATATTTCATGGCAAAATATCAAAGGCTAAGAAGGAGCATGTGCTGCTCTGAATGTGAATCTTGAGGAGCTGAGTAAGTCCCCGTCCTCAGCAGTTTGACATAGTAATCTTCCCTGGAAGTAATCTCCTTGTCCCATGTGTCCTGCTTTAATCTATCAGTATTTCTGCAGTGTGCAGCAAGAAATTGATTTTCAGTAATTTTAATGGCTGAATAACTGGTGCTGTCCCAGAGTGTTTTTTCATATTTGCAGTGGCCAACGTGGTAACTGAGGGCAGTGTTCTGGATAATGGGTTTCATTAGCTCTGATGCCTGAGGTAAAAAAGCAGTAGGTGGGAATAAAGCCTTGTTTTTGATGTCTAGACGCTCATTTCAGCTGTTGCTGCAATATGATACATTAAAAGGAAATATGTAACATAGCTCTGAGGAAATATGTATTCTTTGAAACTAATTCGGCTTTTAAACTGCACAAGGCAGTGTGACCTGAATTATTAAAATGTGGGTGGCTGGATTTCTTAAAGGTATAACTGTCTCTGCAGCGCTGACACAGCCTCGACTTGCCTCCTCTCCTTCCTTCCTATATTTCTTTTAAGTAAAATATGTCAGTTTGGCCACTGAAGCAGAACAGAGATCTTATTATCTTTCCAGTATCTCTGCTGGGAGACCTAAAATTATTGAAGTATTTGCTTTGATATTTTGCTGTGACTTCTCTCCTTGAAATTTTTATAATGGATCTTTTTTTTTGAGAACATGGCTGGCTTCATAAAAATCGTTGGACACTTTGAAGACCTTAATATCTCTGACTTGAAAATAAAAAAGATCCCAAGCCAACTAAGCTGCTCATTAATGTATATTTAAATTATAAATTTCCCATGTAAGTCTAAATTATTGTAGCTGCTTTTCATTCTTTTAACATCTGATCTGCAAGAATAAACATAAAAATCAGCACAAACATTTTATTCATTTTTTGAACCTGCGAAAACAAAATCATAACAAACGCCTAAAAACTTTATATATGAAGGCTGTTGATTAAATCCCATTCTGTTTGAACACCAGCAGTGAGATTAACACCTCCACTGCAATCCATTATAGGTGTCAGATACACGTTTTTCTTGTTTTGGATTTACTGCTATTCTTGATAATTTTTTTCTGATAATCTAGATTTTTAGGGACAGAATATTAATAGACTTAGTGGTTTATTTTAGGAGATTATTTCATTAAAAAACAAAACCAAAACAAAACATAACCACAGAAAAGCAGTTGCTTGTTTTGGTGAGGAATGACGTGGTGAAGTTCTCCCTCTGTTGCAGGGCAGCGAGAAGGGGATGAGCTGCCTGTTAAAGTAAAAGCTTCTGCCAGATGTCATCCTTCTCCAGAATGTACAGAGTTAACATATACAGAAATATATATTTATATATACACAGAGCTATAGCTACATGTGTGCATAAACCTGTCCCAGTGGAGGAGCATCCATCACCTGGCAGATCACTCTGGTGAGAAGGAGCCTGGGCTCCTGGAGGTCACCCAGCCTGACACCTGCCCAAGATGGGATTGTTGCAGACAGGGATCACATTAGCCATGGCTTTCTCTCCCCATGGCCTGGCAAGCAGTGACCCACAGTTTGTCCCCTCTGCTTTGCTGCCTCTCCAAACTCTTGTCCTCCGCTCTGACTTCCAGGGAGGAAAATGTAGTTTGTGCTCTGTTGTGCTTTCTCTCACTAAAACATTCCATCTGTCCTTGATTGTCCCCCTAGAAGTTCTCTGTTTTGGAAGATGCCTTTCACAGCTGTTGTTCAGTGTTGCATTTGTTGTGTCTAAAGAGAAGTATTTCAACTGAAGTAACAGAAACGCCTCCAGGACAGGCCAGAGGTGTTCCCATGTTTTGGAAGCTGCACAGCACCTGTGTTCTGCTGGCGGCGCCTGGAAATGCTATCAGGAGCATGGGAAAGCTCAGGGGGGCTGGAGTTGAACGTTTTGAGTGTTAAAAGCATTAGAAATCATCATGTAGACATACAGAGACTATTTTCTAGGCTTCAATTTGCTATAAGGAATTTAAAATACTCTTCAAAATCTAAAATCTAGTTAAATTATAAGTATTAGGAACTTTGGAATTTACAGGGATAGTCTAATTTTTAGTGTTGTGCCAAGCTTTTATATTGGTCACCATATGCATCCTGAAGTTGTAACTTGCTCCAGTCATTTCAACACTTTTCTTGTGGAGTCTGGATCAGGAAGCCAAAGAGCAGATAGGAAGTGAAATGCTGCACTTCTAATTTTTCCTCCTCATTTTTATGACATCAGACATATGTACATGCTCTTAATTGTAAGATGTACTTTTTTAGTAGGATAAAGAAGCATTAGAGATAATTACAGTAAGTATAGTGCTTTAATATATCTGGGGATTAGAGATATTATTTATTGCTGGCAAATGGTTATGGCAATGTCTTATGATATACTTAGAGTTAAATTTAATAGGGAAGTAATTTTATTTCCATTTCTTATATAATTTATGTGAATTCTGTGTACTAAGAAAGGCAGTTTGGGAAAGGCAGTTTGGAAAATTAGAATATTGAGGGTTGATACCACTCCAGACTTTCCTCTTTTCCCTGTCCCCCTCCACTGCTGCTCCACAGCCAGTCTGACCTCATGGCACACTTGACCCTCGGGACTTGGCTGCAAGGTTAACATTGCTTTTCCCTGCTTTTCCTAGGATTTTGGACACCTTCCTCCCAGCCATTCCCTCTGCTGAGTGCAGGACAGCCATGGATGCAGCTGTGGTGGTGGGTAGGGAGGGGGAGTGCTGCCAGTTTCCATTCCCTCATCCAATCCCTCCTGCTGGGATGTGTAGTGCTTTCATGTCTGGGATTGTGGAGGCATAACAGGCTGGGGTAGCTCAGGGAAACTGAGCAGGGAAAAAGAATACAGGTTATATCCAGACACAAAAGAATTCTGGATTAAAATTATCCCAACTCTACAGAATATTACATTCAATAGTGTAAAGCAGCGTGATCTGTTCTGAATTCTTCTGAAATAGCGAAATTATACTTGCAGAAAATAGTTCTGAGAGATGATGTAAGCTGTGACCGGTCCCGTTAGTCTGCTGTGTATACCTGAGAGTAGGTAGGGAGTTAGGACTGAGAACTTCAGAACTGGTGGTGGAAACTTTCCTGTAAAATCATAGACTTGATTCTTGTGTCCTCTATTTTGCATGAAGTTCCTAAAGCAGGGGGAATACTACAGTACAGCCTAGGATAGGGTGAAACTGCACAAGAGCTCACTGCTGTGTAAGAGTGAATTTATTTTGACTTTTACAGGGTCTGTCAACTTCATGATGTCCAAAAATTTGTTTTTTAAAATTTAAATACTGAATTTTCATGCAGGTGTGATCTCTCATGGGGTAACTAATCTGTAGCTTTTTGTGTATTTGAGGATTATGTAATTTTTAAGTGCAAGACTGTACCTGCCTTGCAGCTTCTGGGGTTTCAGTAGTTCTGAGCAATTGAGAATTTATACATCAATAGTTCTGACCATGCACGGGGGTTCTGAGTTCCTTAAGCACAGTGTTTTACCCGTGAAAGCCGAGGCCATGCAGAGTTCTGTGCAGTAAATCGCCATGGCCCATTACATCCTTGGTGTCAGGGAGGGCTTGCAAGCATTAAAGGGCTGCCGTGGTTTCTAAGGAAAGCTCCTTGGCTGCTGCTTGTGTCCAGAGGCACAGCTCTGTGTCTCCTGTGCTGTCCGATAAAGTGATTTAGGTACTAAAACCTGGCT
The DNA here is from genome assembly GCA_013400175.1 of Phainopepla nitens. Classification (NCBI taxonomy): domain Eukaryota; kingdom Metazoa; phylum Chordata; class Aves; order Passeriformes; family Bombycillidae; genus Phainopepla; species Phainopepla nitens. The sequence continues at coordinate 524,818 of VXBQ01006521.1, read as the reverse complement.
TTTCCATTCTGCACGAAGAGAGGCTCTGGTACCGGCATTAACATATCACAACATTGCACATGCAAAAAATGTGCCTTTTCTTGTCTGAGTGTGAATTACAGCTCCTGGAGAAGCAGCAGAACAGTGGCTCGAGGCTTTGAAGGCCGCTGGCAATATTGGTATTTTCCATGGAGCACTAACTGCTTAGAAGCTTGCCTTTAAACATGGTTGTAAACTCTGCTGAGATAATAATCTCTGTGCGATAGACACGCTGCTGGGAGGTCTCGTCCTGCAAATTGGCCAGGGAGGGGTGTGAAGTATTCACTGCTTAACGTGCAGTAGAATTTTGTTTGCACTTTTAAAGATCTGCCGACTACTCCTGTGAAATTGAAATGACAGAACTCAGACAATTAACGAATTCTTACTCCTTGAAGAAGTTATATTATCATCTGTTTTCACTCTGCGTCTTCTGGCTGAGTAGAGATTTAGCATCTGCTACAGGCATATCAGAAATAGTGCTACTCCTGGTTGTGTTAGCACTCAAAAGCCATGAGTAAGGATAGCAGATATTTCAGAGGTTTGTCTGTCCTTCAGGTGACTAATTCAGGCTGCACTCTACTATGAGAGATAATTAGACTTTTTAAAGTCTAAAATCTCTGCAGTTCGGTACTGAGTGTACAGATTTTATTCTGGTATAAAATCTGCTGTGTATTGCTAAAACTGCAGTAGTTGAAGTCAGTACTATGGGGGAATTGCACTTGAGTGTGACAGCGAGAGGTTCAGGGGAGTTGTTTCATGTTGTTTCAGTTATGTAAATTGATTTTACACCTTTAATGATTCACTTTGTTTCTTGATTGTCGGCATCTGTGGTTAAGTTTTAAAGGATCTCTCAGCAGTAGTGGCAAAGAATGATCGTGCATTCCTCACCCTGTACTTGCATAGTGAATGCTACAAACAAATGGGTTTGCTTTTATGCTTTTGTGTTTGCTTTTTTTTTTTTTTTTTTTAATTCAAAGGCTGCGTCTTCGGCAAGTAAAGATTAAAGCTGCTTGGGTCATATAGGTAATAGTTGAAATAGTTTAATGAAACACGCTACTTTGAAAGTAGCGGTTGAAGATATGTTTTGGATAAATGTTTGTATTTCCCTATTCTGAGCATGTTGACATTTTGTGTTTTTGTAGTGGTGGAAGAAGGATTCTGGGAGAATGGACTTTCCTATGAGTGTAGGACTCTGCTCTTCAAAGCGATTCATAATCTTCTGGAAAGGTAAGAAAAACTCTGCTGCTCTCAAATATTTCATTTTGATACTTAAAATCATGCAGGATACCTATAGACCAATTAAATTATTATGGATCTTAAACTACATTTTTTTTAGAGTAAGACCTTGAATCCAAGAGAATAGGATAGAGATGGATCTCCTAAGTCATTGACTCCGGTAGTTCCTCATAAAATGCTGTGCAAACGAATTAAACACTCATACAAACAATAATGTTGATACATATTTCTGCTCAGATTTTTGCTCAGGAGTTTTAAATGCTAAAAAAAGGGAAGTTTTCACCTTCTGCAAGTGCTTAGAGTGTGTAATTGTGTCTGACCTTAGTGCCTTGATGAGGTTAAATGATACATATCTTAAAAGCTCTTAACTCTCTTCTGTCAATTATCCTGGTTATGTGCATATTAAAATTTGAATGCATTTGTGCACAATATTCAGGATGAAGCTTAACAGTTCCTGGCTCTGATGAGCCATATATATATGACTTGACTGCAGAGTTATTCTGTGATTAATTAATACACTTATGCCTTTTTCTTCTTAATCCTGCTGTCAACTTTTAAGATTACTGAAGATTATCTTGTTCTTAGGCCCGTTGAGTGGGACATGGCATCTTGGGCTATATCATTTTATTCTTTCTGTTTCTGCAGTTCTTCAGGTCATCACCACCTTCCTGTATTACATCCTAGTTCTTACAAATTTGGATATCTTCTTAGAATTAAATGTCATTAGACTATTCCCACTTTCTCTGATGATCTAATAATAATAATAACAACAACAAAATAGAATGCACCTTTGTATTGCAGTGATTTTGTAGAATGCAGCCTTGGATATTTTTTCTTTCAGAAAATAAGCAAATGGAAAACACTTTCATCTTGTCTCATCTAGTGTCCTGTTTGCTTTGATGTAGATTTACTGGTAATGAGGTTTGCATTATGTTCCCGAGGCTATGACTGAGTTACCTGTGTGCATATCCGCAGGCACAAGGATTAGTTGTTGTATTCCCTGTTTTCTATCCCATCACTCCCTTCAGGGGATTTTTATAAAAGTTGTAGGTTACTTAGAATGAATGAAAATATAAATATTAAATTCCAAGTTTAGAATGTTCATTAGTTTTTTTGTAGCTTTATAGTATAAAAGGAAAAATTAATTTGATATGTGTTTATTAATCTGTGGTACCCAGCCAGCTGACTTTTAATTGTAAAGTGGCTAATTTTATTCTTTGGACCTCTTTAAACTTGTGAAATAAATTCAATTTTTTTAATATATAACTTAATTGAAATCAGTTTGCAGAGTCAGCAGAGCTGTTCTGTCCAGCTGTGACTGGAAACTATTTTTCTTCCAGCAGTAGTTGATGAACACACCTCAGATGTTTGCTGAGAGCCTCAGTTCATGTCCTGATAAACTGACATAATTCATGTCACGATAAGCTGATATGTTTAATGTTCTGATAAGATGATATGATTAATCTTATGATAGGCTGATATGATTAATGTCATGATAAGCTGATACAACTCCTGCTGCAGTCTCAACCTTGGACATGAGCATCTTCTTGCTGCTCTGCTGACCACAATTTTAGGGTTTCATAGTTGAATTTACTTCAAGCTATTCACTTTATCTCTTTTTTTTTTGTTCATCTGCCATACAAAATCTGAATTTAACATCATAATTACTTCATTTAAAGTAATAGCAACATGTGTGTAGGCTTTCTTAAATAGCACTTTAAATTTTAAAACCCTATTTTACCGGTGTTTAGGAAATGCCCCATTAATAAAGCAGAAGTTTCTGGCCCATCAGTGCCGGAGCTGGTGCCGCCGGTTGCAGTTTTGTGGGGTTTTTTTGGTGTTTATTTTGCTGGAGACTGAGGGGGATGGAAGGAAATGGCGGGAGGAGGGGCCGTGAGGGAGGAGCGGCCCCTCATGGAGGAGCCCGAGGGACCTATGGGGACAAAACGGGGCAGGAAGGGAGCAGTAGCGTCTGATTTGACCTAACCCTGCCAAAGACAAGAAAAAGGGCCTTTACACAACTGATTGTGAGTTTTTAACATTTCCCCCCCCCCACCCTGTACCCA
>VXBQ01006521.1:476612-520925 GCA_013400175.1 Phainopepla nitens | reverse complement strand
TTTAAAACCCTATTTTACCGGTGTTTAGGAAATGCCCCATTAATAAAGCAGAAGTTTCTGGCCCATCAGTGCCGGAGCTGGTGCCGCCGGTTGCAGTTTTGTGGGGTTTTTTTGGTGTTTATTTTGCTGGAGACTGAGGGGGATGGAAGGAAATGGCGGGAGGAGGAGCCGTGAGGGAGGAGCGGCCCCTCATGGAGGAGCCCGAGGGACCTATGGGGACAAAACGGGGCAGGAAGGGAGCAGTAGCGTCTGATTTGACCTAACCCTGCCAAAGACAAGAAAAAGGGCCTTTACACAACTGATTGTNCTGAGGAGGGAGAGAAGCCAGGGACTGTGAGGTGTTTTATGTCCTTAAATCATTAAATAACTGCTTTTTATGACCATATATTGGGGTTTTTTTTACACAAGACCATTGTTACAGCTCACTGTGAAAGACTAGTTACCTTTAGTGCTTATACAGCAAAAATAACCATACCACCCAGCCACATCTGAGATCCGTGCTGCTGCAGGCATGGCTCTGATTTTATATGGGATTATTCCTTAAATAACCTGTGATTTAGTTTAGCATGGAGGGTTGACTGATTTTTAAGGACAAATCTTCCCATGAAGACTTTTTTCTAGGAAAGCAGCCTTAGTTTAAGGCAGTTAAACCTGCTGTGGTGAGGCACAGCGATGTGGCATTGAAATGTGTGTGATGGGAAGAGTTTATTACATTTTTTTGCTACTACAGATTATTTTCTTTAGGGATCTGATGTAAACTTCACAGACTTCCTTTTGTTTGTATAAAACATGCTGGCACTGACAGACTCTCTAATAGCAAATATTTCCTAGGGAAATAGTTGCTGAAGCTTTTTTTTTCCCTCTACCAATGTCTTTAGATCTCTGCTGCCTTAGCTTTCGTATTCAGTTTAAGATACTGGTTTTTCAACTGAAATGGATTTTCGTTTTGCTTTAATTGAGAAAGTGCTGGTAGAATTTTCTTCAGCTTTAACTTTGGAAAATCCTGCCAAGTTTATAAAGAAAAATTAGGTGCATATTAGTATTTACATTGTCAGTCGTCCATTTCCTATCTGTGTCTTCTTGGTATGCTTTTGAAGTGTAGATCACACAGCTTTTTTGAACCTTGCAGAATGTACTTGCCCAGAAAGTTTCATGTGATTTTTAATTTTTTTTCCCTTTGTTTTGGCTAATCTCTAGCAGCTGCTATAGAAATAAACTCTTGGAAAACTTAGAAAAGTAGAAAAATCCAGTTCTTTCATCTAAATAAAAAATACTCAATAGATGTGAAATGTGTGGGCAAGGCTTGTAATGGTGTATAAACCACTAGCAACAAACAACCAGTTTTACAGAATTTTGAAGCATATTATTTGCCTTACTGAAAAATATGCCTTAATTATGAATTTCTGTGTGTGGTCCCTTGGGCAGCATGTTAGAGTACGTGTTTAATGTATGAAGCATACTCAGGGTTGGCAAATTGCTCCTTTGATGCATCTGCACAGGTGGACTTAGAAAGGCACCAGGCACTCCCTAACTTGTCCATTTAAATTGGGTATTGATCACTTTGAGTCCTTACTGTTGGGGTTTTTTTAAAGAGGAATATGCAGTTTCTAAAAAGAAACTGTGGACTTTCAAAGGGACCACAGAAAATGGAACTTATTGCTCTAATTTTGGTGATGTGAGAGTATGTTTGATGAAGTTTTCTGACAGAGGGAGCCGTAATTGTGGGAGTTTCAGCACATGCTGGGGATCATGTGAATGGAAAATTGCATCATTGTTAATATCTCCTTAACACAATTTTCTGTCATTCCTATACTGTGCCATTTACATGCTAAAAATAAAGGAATGCGTATTCTTTATCATCTGAAATCTGAAAGACTGGATAGAAAAGAATCAATACTAATGAATGGCCTTTGTTCAAGAAGAGGAGTCTGAAAAATGGAATGAGGGATCAGTCAGCAAAAAGAGTAGCGCAGAGTGGAAAAGATTGTGGCAAAGTTGAGGGGAAAATGCGTGTGTGAAGTTTTGCATCAGTAACAGCATCATGTGGTGGGACAGGGATTTTCTATGACTGATGTGGGAAAACAAAAAGTGGAACCCAAAACCCACAAACTTTTATTTCAATCTGATTGAAATTCAGCTGCCTAATCCCTCAGAGTCAAAGACTCCTTTTAATTACACTTTAAGATGTAACTAGTAATTGTTGCTGTAATTGTTTTCTAGGTGCCTGATGGATAAAAACTTCGTAAGAATTGGGAAGTGGTTCATACGGCCCTACGACAAGGATGAGAAGCCTGTTAATAAAAGGTAAGATCTCAGGACATCAAGTCCTGCTCCTGTCAGTGTTGTGGATTGTGTCAAGGTAATTGGATGCTGCATTTTGGTGGTAGTTTTCCCAGTTTTTTTGCCATGTAACAAGTGAAAACACAGACACTGTGCTCACACCAGTAATACATGGAGAGCAATTAAGTAAGTTTCAGGCCTTGTTATGACAATTTAAGATAAGAAGGCGAGGTTGGTATTTATCCATTAGCTCCACAGAAATGTCACATTTATTAATATCTTTTGAGCAGCATCTGCCTTTTCCTCTCGTTATACAACAGAATCGCAGGCAGTTATAATGAATTATTTTAATTTCTGGACACTAAACCTCAACCTGACATTTTAAGCAGTAAAATAAGTAGTCCATAGATTTCCTGATTTATTTTCTTGAAAGATGCCACCCTCGATACACAGCTTTCCCTGCTCAGGCAGGCTGACAGATCACACCTATAGGAGTGATTAATGTGCTTCTCCCACAGCAACACAGCCATGGAACAGGGGTAGCTGGCTCCGCTGCTCGCTATTTCCTCTCTGAGCTCTAAAGGTTACAATGTTCTCAGATCTTCTGGTACTTGCATTTAGAGTCATCCGCTAAACAAGTTCTGTCAAAAATAATCTCAGTTAAGCTGAAACACAGATTTTCTAACGGGAATCATTTTGACAGAACTGGGTTAGGAAGTGACTAAACACGCAGTTATGCTGGGAGATTTGAAGGTAATGAGCAGTGGAGATGAAGTGGAGTGGCAACTACTTCATCCATCCAGCGTAGCTGCAGTCACACAGCATCTGATGGCGGGGTGGGGACAGGTGGAAATCATCCTGCACATCAGACCTGTCTTCTCCCTCTCATGATCTCACTGCAAGGTTTAGCTGCAGAAATGTTACAGTGCAATGCTACAAACCATCGGCTTCCTACTGTAGCAAACTTGGTGCAAACCAGCTACTTACAAACAGCATTTGGTTTTCAGAGAATTGCAGGAATTAACCATGGATTTGTCTCCTTTCTAAAACCTGAAAGTGTTAACATATCTTGGAGTTACCTGTTTTGTTACTGTTTACTTTGTGGCTGACACTGTGTGTGTGTAACCTTTGATTTCACATTGATCTAATGGCAAGGAGCCATGGAAAGGTCCAGGTTTTTCCATACCTTCCCCTGTCCTGGCTATGCGTAACCACCTTTCTCCCTTGTGTTTTTTCTGCTGCTTTTCTGATCATACCAACATCAGCTTAATTTTCTGGAAGATTAATTCCCTTAAGTGACGTAAGTAAGGGTCAATTCCAGTTTCTGGAAAAGAGAGGCAGCTCCTTTCAGCAAAAGCTGTTTGTTTTACCCACGTCACTACAGCCTGAGTGCTCAGATTAAATGTGTTTGTGAGTCTCCTGCCTGTTCCTGGTGTGTATCAATTTAATAAATTAAGCATCTGTTACAGTAGATGATGTCTGTCAAAAACAGCAGCAGCACTGGCAGGTAATATCACCTTAGAATTCTGACAGATTAGTAAGTCCTGTGTCTGATTTACATGTGTGTAGCACCAAATCAACCTGCACAGTGAAGGTTCGGTAGGGGATAATTGCGTTTGTAAACAGCAGTGCAGTCTGCACATAAAGAAATCTGGCCTGGAAGATGTCACAAAACCTAAGTTCATGCTGAACTCAGTTTGTGTTTAAAGTATTCCATATATAAATCTGACACTGAGGATTTTAGGGTTGGGGGGTGCACTCTTGATTTGAAGAAGAAAATGTTTATTGTTGGTTGGGGGGGATGTTTGTTTATTTATTTTTATAAAGTTCTTGTCACTTTAGATCCTTTGGTTATGCACCATTTCAAAAGTGTTTATTTAGCAATAACAATTATGCCTAATTTGAAATAGGTTTTGTATAGTTTCAGGTTGTTAATGTTTTTTTGCCATAAATATAACATTAAATTAACTAATCTTCCTGAAAGATTGCAGTAAAGACTGCGAAAGTGGACAGTAGCAACAAGTAGAAGGAGGCTTTGGGGACTAATCTGTCCAGACACCTTTTATGTAATCTTTTAAGCTTTCTTTCTCAGCATAGCACAAAAAGCTATCTTCACAAATTGATTCATGTTAATTCCAGATAAATTCTTTGTGGAGCTCTTGCTCTGAGCAGCAGCTTGTTCTAGATAAAGCAATTAGGAATAGTCACAGGGAGAAGAGGCCAACTGAGAGTGTTTAGGTATTTTAACATAAAACCTTAATAACAAAAAAATAGCTTTTAATAAAATATTACTTAAAGCCATGTGATTATATAAAGTAATAGAAATAAGTTGCATGTGTGTACAGTGATCAGATTGGAGTCTGGGAACAGGCAATCCCCGTTGAAAACACCTGCTCTGTTCTCCTTGAGTGTGGAAAGAGATCTGTATGGATATATCCCCCTCTTGAATGGTGGAAATCAGCAGATGTCTTTTTGCTAAAGAAACAGAAACATCTCTAAAGCCTGCTTTTGTATTTTTTTGCATGTGGCAGAGTTGCTCATCTCAAGTTTCCAGTGTCCAGAGTTACTGACGCCATTTCAGGAATACAATGAGAAGTCCTGGGCTGGGTGTAAATGAAGAGGGAAGGAGTTGAAAGTCACAGGCTAGCTTTCAAGGAGTAAAGTCCTTCAGGGCCTGTGATTTTTGTGAATGGCATTAAAGGAGAAGGATGAGAGGACTGTGATTTCAGAATGAAGTCAAAGGTGAAGTGGAGCATGGCCGTGGCCATGACCTGCTTATGCTGAGATGTGAGACGGAGGGCTAAGAACAACAGAGGGCCTGGCCTGCCTCCCAGGCAGTGCTGGGAGCTGAGTGCAGGATGAGCTTTCCTGAGTGCAGGATGAGCTTTCCTGCTCTTCAGGAGGAATGAGGGAACAGCAGAGGGAGTTCCAGACAGATCCCCGTATGCTTGTGTTTTGTTTTGCTTTCAGTGCAGACCAGATGCTTTTGACAGGAAATTTAGTGCAGAACTTGTGGGTTTCCTTTCTCAAGTATCTTCAGTATTATGTGTCACTTCCTAAATAATTCTACACATTTTATTGTCATCCTACAGCAGTGTGTCTAAAATAGGTTTCATGCTACTGATGGGAAATGGCAAAGTTGATTATTTCTTCACACAGCTTTCTAAAGGAGATCTGTATGTTTGGAGTTCACAGAACTTGTCTGATCAGAGGCATTGGAAGTGCCTTTCACTGTATGATGAAAACCCATTCTCACAGTCTATATGGGGTTTTTTTTTGTTTGTTTGTTTCGGAAAGCACCACAATGAAGTGTTAAAAAACTTACTGAAAAAAAATGATGACCGTCTTATGTAAGAATGTTTGCTGATTGTTTCAGTGATTGTTTTCTTAGTGTGTAGGAAACTGGGAGGGAAATCAGTTTATTTTGAACTGTATGAGCAGCTTAAGTTGTATAGCTGTTTTTAATTAAATTCAATGTAAAGAACACATGAAAAAATAATTGTTGCTTTTTGTAGCTTCCAAAAGTGTGGTGGGTATTTTTAGCCTTAAGAAGAAAACAACTCCATCAGTAGAATATTTAGAATTTGAGCTTCTTCCTCTCCTCGTTACTCGGCAAGAAGACTGGCAGGTAGGAATGGGGTTTAGGCAGCCCCTGTGCCCCCTGTGAACCAGCATGGATGGGGCAGTGGGATTGCAGTCAGACTGCAGAGACATGCAGCTCTTGGATTGCACTTCCCAAACAGGTTTCTGGCTGTCACTTGTCGCATACTTGACAACCTCATGTGAAGTGCTGGAACACAGAAATCTCTTGAGTTCCGAGTGCATGGGTACCTTAATAAATATCCAGAGCATTCCATGTCAGCTCTCCTCCTGTAGACCTAATCCAGGAACTTTTTCCTCTGTAACAGCTCAGTCAGTGCATCCACAGCCAGTTTTGGCCAATAGCTATGTTCACTTCTGTGTGACCATGAAAACTGGGCATTAATCAGTGCCATCAAAACCTGAAGACTGCAGGCACTTCAAGCACTGTTGCCTCTCTCAGATCTTTGAAATCATCGCCTTCAATTTCCTGGAACTAGCCATAGGACTCAGCCAAGGAATACCTAAATCAGTGATACCAGAGCATTGACACTGAGCATTGTTGCAAGCTGCATTTGCTCTGTGCCATGCCAGGAACTCCTGCCAGTCAGGTCAATGTCTTCACATGAAAACATCAGGTTTGGGGAGCCCTGGAGAGGAGATGCTATGCCAGGAGCAGTTGGGAACCAGAGGAAGCACCAGAGCACCTTGGCTGAATCCCTCATAGAGCTTTGCTCATGGCACAGATAATGTCTTCTGGCAAATGGCACTCAGGTGTTTCATTGCGTGGTGACATAGTGCAGTAAAAGCACAGCAAAATAAGTTGAAGTGCTCTATTTAAATTTTTATGAAGATTTGAATTCCTCAGCTGAGAAAAAGTAACTGACTGTGCGTGTGCAGTTTGCTGTGATGCAGCGAGGAGGGTTTTATTTCCTTGACTTTGAGAAAAAGAAGTCTTATAAATTATTTTAATTCTGCACATTTGTGTACTTGTATTTTAGCCATCTTAAAAAATTCAGTAATGTGATCATATATGTGTCTTGAAAATGTGTTTTGTTGATACTATAGTAATATATATGTACAGAATTGCCAACACCATTATAAATGAGGAAAGACTAAGCAGGAAAATAATAAAAATCAATCTGACTTAATTTTAAATAATGTGTTCTTGTTCCTGATTTGTCAAAATATATGTGATAGAAATGCGGAGGAATAAGAAATACTTTGTATTTTCCAATAATTCTTCGTACCTCTGTAAAAATAAGCTTTTCTATTTCAGTTTAAGAGGATTAGTTCCCAGAGAAATATTTTCATATTTTTGAGGTTTAAGTTCTGAAATGTTACATTCATCTTTGCTGAATTTCTTCTGAGGATTACTTATGGTTTCAGTAAAACCATACACCAAGTTGGTGTGTTATATCTGTGGCTGGTGTTATTTTAATTGGTAATCTTGTGTGTGCTAAAGCTGAATTAACTCTTACTTACTCTGAAATATTGTGTAGTGTACCCAGTCTGATATAGTCTGCATTTGTATTTTAGCAGAAGGAATAGTTCTAAAGTACAGATTTTAAAATAAGTGTTTTCACATGCATTTTTCAGGCAAAGGCTGCAAATATATCTAGGTGATATCAAGGTGTTCTTGATATCAACATGCTTATGTTTGTAGACTTTTCCAAGTAATATAATATAATTTTATTCAAATGTATTAATCTAATATCACTAATAAATATAACATATTTTTGTGTTTTATAGGCAAACCAGCAAAATATTATTAGCAGCTTAGGGTTGCTTCAAGGTATTGTTAAGATGGTTTGGGAAAATGCTATTCAAACACCTTTTTAATAACTGTTATCTATTCTTATATATGCTACTGGTAGTCTTGGGTTATTTTGTGTGTTTGTATTTCTGTAAACTTATATGTAAAATTCTTGATCAGAAATGTTAGGAATGCAGGAAAAAAGCAGTTTGGACTTAATGTCTCAATGTTCATGTGCTTTATCACGAAAGCAACCTTCTAGATCAGCTATAAATTAAGGGGTATTCAGTATTCAGTTGTCTTTTTATTGGTTTTTTGTTTAATAATAAAAATAATAAACCAGTATTTTCTAGAAGCTGGTAAGAACTGTGCTTGAGCATGCTGTAAGATTTCCAGTGCCTGTTTGAGATGTGTGACCCAGTTTGCAGTGACTGTGCCCAGCTGTGCATCGGGGCGTGGGGCCGGCCTTTGTGTGGTGTCCTTCAGGAATGGAACCCAGCAGCCTCAGGGCCTGGCCTTTTCATCTTCTTTCTGGGCTAAAACTGTTACAAACACAGCAGCACAGCACCCCCAGGCACCGATTCTTCAGATTCCTTGCCCCTTGCCAATCAGGATAACGTCTTGGGAACAAGCGAAGGGCTCCCTGCATGGGGTCATTGGTGAGATGTCACTGGAGCTGTGCTTCCAGTTTGCTGCATATCCTTATTTCAGCCAATTCAGGTGATGCTGTGCACTGTCTTACCCTGCTGCTTGCTGAGGGCATGGACCTGAGCCAGCCACCTCAGATGAAGCAGCAGAGATGTTGGTAGGTGTGCTAGGGGCTGTTCAGTCATGTCATAGCTTGTATTTTGGTGATAGAAGTGAGGTAGAAATTGTTTCTTCACAAGTGTGCCCTTGTCTTGGTAGGAGAGGTTCTGTGACTGGAGTGACCTCCTTGTCTGATGCAGCATTATCTCAGTGCTGCTGCTGCAGCACTTGCCTGGTGTGTTTGGAGTGGCTGTGTGTCTCTGGCAGCCACAAGCAGATTGGGATCCCTCCTGCCACGCAGGAATTCCCAGCGTGAGGCAGCAGGGTTGGTACTCAGAGAATAATCTGATGTTGCAGAGTCTGGTTAAAGGATATATGTGAACTTCAGGTGTTTGGCTCCTCATGAGCTTCCAACGCAGGAGACAGATACTCCTGACCAACATCCACCAGTCTGAAATGAATTGGTAGCAGAATTCTCATCCTTTTCTGTCCTGAGAAAGAAGAATTCCATTGTACCCGCTGCGTCCAAAGGCGCCATTATTCCTGGGCTGTGTTTGAGCCAGGATGGGCATTCAGGGTGCTGTCACAGAGTGTCACAGTCTGACTTTTGTGAGGTGCCCAAGACTCTGGATTGCTGTTTCCCCTCTGAAATACTCGGAATCCATCAATTATAGGTGTGTGTCTGTAAACACCACCTCCTTGTAGGATTTTGAGGAAGCCAGGATATCCAGGATATGTGTGTTAGGGTACGTTTCCATGTGTTTCCTCTTGTACCATCTGGGGGGAATGTGCTGGCACATAGTCTTGTGGATTCCGGTTTATAAGGCAGAAGAGTTGTCTCTGTGGTTTTGAAGCTAAGAATCTTCTTTACTGATTTAATTAATGTAAATGAACAAATATATAAAGGTGATCCAGTAATCTTTAACTTCTGGATGCTGTAAAACCTTCTCTTGTAGTTATTTTTTCTGGGCAACGTTATTTATGTATACAAATATTTATATATATAAGGTTACTGGAATGCCTAAATACTTGCATTATTTAATGTAATTGAGAAATTATCTTCATACTTTTATAACTTTTAAAAAATATAGTTATTTAGACAATTGAAATATTTTCCACAAGGAGTATACAAAAGGCAGGTAGTTCAAGTAAATAAGTTGCCTGTTCCTCTGTTTCTTTTCTTTTTCATGCCTTCTTTTTATTTGTGTAGCTTAGTAGTGACTATCTTCATTAAGTGTTTTTGGATACATTTGTGTCAGATACTTGAACTTCAGTAATTATATATGAGGCCTGGCTTAATCAGGACTTGGTGACCAATTAGTGCAGTCCCACTAAAGTTTAAGCTCCTTTTCTCATTATACACTCAGTACTGGCACTGTGTGTAAAGGATAAACTAAGTGCCCCTGATGTGCTGTTAATGAGATTTGTCAGGGCTCCCAGTTGCACTGTCTGCCAAACACAAGTGTTGTCACTTACTGTATCAGTAATGAATTGACTTAAGGGCTTCTGTAGATATTTAGAGGGCCTTAGTTTGCAATATTTAAATCTGTTGCAACTCTAATTGCAGGTGCAGTGCAGCTCTGCTCCCTGAGCTGCAGGAACCCCCAGGAACAGGAGAATGGCTTGCCTGGGTTTCTGAAAATCAGGGTGCATTTGGGCCTTAGACTGATTTAAAATCCTCGTATATGGTCTTGCAAGTTCTGCAAAAACAGTACCACTACGGGGTTTATTTTCAGTCCAATTCAGAAGTAAATGCACTTTCTCATATTCACAAATAAAATTGTCATCCAAAGCAAAAAAAAATCTTCGATCTCTCTCCAAAAACAGAAAAGAAAACTTCAATTGAAAACAATCCCACTGAATTATTTCTGTCATCAATAATAGCTTTTTCATTTATTTTTCTGACACTTCTATATCTCTTTTAAATAACTTAATCCTGAATTGAAGCTTTGTTTCATAACAGTTATGTAGGTTATTTATTCTCAAAGTCTGTTTTCTGAGACATATGTTCCCTTAAAAATTTTTGCAAACCCTTATTTTCCGAAGACTCAGACTAAAATGGTGGTGACAGGGAAATGGTTTTAAACTGAAGGAGAGTAGGTTTAAATTGAACATTAGGAAGAACTTCTCCCCTGTGAGAGTGGGAGGCCCTGGCACAGTTGCCCAGAGAAGCTGTGGCTGCCCCTGGTCCCTGGAAGTATCCAAGACCAGGTTGGACAGGGCTTGGAGCAACCTGGGCTAGTGGAAGGTGTCCCTGCCCTTGGCACAGAATGGAACAAGTCCTTTAAGTACTGCAAAATAATATCATACTTTGTGCAATACCATTAGGTGTTGTGCAACCAGGTCCCTTGTTTAAGAAATCCTCAAATGATTGGAATATAAATGGACTATTTTGTGACTGCTATGCAGCAAAAAAAGTTATGGAAATGCTTATTTTTAAACACTAATTGTCTGGAACCATTTATAAAGTTGAGCAAAAGCTGTGTTAGTCTCCTGAATGACTGTAGTGTTTTAACTTACTAAATGGTCAGATTCAGGATAATGGCACAGCTTTAAAGTAGAAATTTACTGCTGGTTTAGAAGACAGTGAACACTTGCTATATCCTGTGTAATCTAAACAAGGCTGTATAAACCAATTCCTCTGGATGGGCCTATAACACAGATAAACCCATATCTGAGCAATGAACAGGGGGCTGTAGGCCAGCCTTTCCAAGGCTGAAGTGAACATTGCTGAGGACCAGTCTGCTGGTACAAACAATTACACAGCAGATTAATCTTAAAAAAAGCATCACCATTTGTGAACTCTGTTGGCAACTGAGAAAGCAAAATTCTGAATTATGGCTTCAGTCTGTTGGTGAGAGGACAGTAGTAATGCTTGCTGCTTCTCCCTTCTGTTTGCTTCCAATGGCTTGTTCTCTTCTCCTGTGTAATCACTCTAACCAAACTCTGTCCTGAGCTCAGCAGTATTTTTGTTTAAACCTGTCTAGAACAGGAGGAGCTGCAGTTGGAGCAGTGATGTTTGGTGGGACAAACTGGGTAGAGTTGGATTAGTAAAGTGCATTAAGAAGCCACAGGTTGTTATTCTTGGATGCTCTCTCTGCGTTGTAGCAAGAAGTACTGACTGGCAACAGGGCTTTCACTTTTCCTCTTTGAGAAATCTTATATGGTTAAAAATAGCTTTTTCAGTGAAAAGAGTGGGGCAGGAGGGGGAGGCAGGGAGAGGTTCTGGCAATGGATTTGTGATCCGTTGCTACCATACCTCCCTCAAACTCGGATTTTGGAGTGAATTGTTGAAGACTTTTGCCCTTTGAAGGGCAAATCCTCAGGAAAAAGCCTCTTCTCCTGCTTAGGATTGCAGGGCAGACCTTGTTTCTTCAGTGTGAACTCTGCACAAGTTGTGTGTGGCCTGAGCTAGAGGCAGGGTAAGGAGTATGTGTGGAGCAGGTCCTTTCTCAATCCCAAATGCTGGGCAGTTCTCAAGTGCTCTCACTTGGGTGGAGAAGTGACTTTTTATGTTCTGAGTGCCTGCTCTTTGGAAGTTGAAAATTCCTGGACAAGTGACTGGATAACATTTTGGAAACAAGAACTGAATTCTCTAGCACTGTGTGGGTCTGGGCTGTCTGGATTCCCTCCAGGTAGGATAAGACTCACTTGCCTGGTACCCACGTGGGCAGCCCTCTGTTGCACAGGCATGGCACAGAGCATATTTATGTCCAGTTTTCTTTCTGAAAAATCAATAAGCATGAAATGTTGTTGTAATAAATCAGAGTGCATTTAGTATCTCAACTCTGCCCTGTTAATAAAGCTAAGAGTGGGTAATTCCTAAGGAGCAGACCTTTTTTCCAGGTGCCCAGCAAAATACTCTTCCAGCATTGCCAAACTAATCTTTGCCAATACTGTGCTTGATGCTGCCATCTACTGCCATCAGGTCTGGTGATGCAGCAGGGATCAAACCATGGCTTTTCTCTGGGGCAGCACGTGTGGTCCAGACTCCTTTGCTCTAATGACACCTCTGCAGATTTGCTGTTACAAGGCTTGGATGTGGATACTGTTCTTCAGGATGGGAAATTCTACTTCTGAATTAGTTTTATGTGCGTTACAGAGAGTTTGCATTACACAGGGAAAAGGCTCCAAATCCTGACACTGTGTGCAGAGTTGCCTTGGTGAGTATTTTGGTCAGGGCTCACCTGCCCAGGGAATTGCAGGTGGAGTGTCCTGGGATCCCAGGCCACACCTGTAGCAGTGCCTGTAGATCCTTGATAATCTATAAGGAAAAACCCAACAGGAATTCCTCATGCATCAGTGAATTTAGCAGTGCCTGTTTGAAACTCTCCTGTGTGAGACTTGCAAGACATTTTCTTCCTGCAGAAGTAGACTTCCCCCATTTCCCTCCACCCTTTCTTCTTGCCTTGTTCAAGTTTTATCTGGATTTCTGAGAACCAGTCCAGATTTGGACTGAAAAACAGTTTTCTTGCTGTGCATTGTGTAATGATGGCCATCTTTAAGTGCAGCAATGCACTGCTAGACACTGGAATATTTGGGAAAGTTGAAACTTGCATGGAAGGCTGTCGCCTTCCCCTGATTTCTGTCAGTCTCAATGTCATGGTGACAATTTTTGGAGTTTCCTCCCTGGAGGAGTGGGAAGGGGAAGGTATTCTGAGAGAAGTGGGAGCTGTGGGTGCTTATGTGAGGGATTCAAGTACTTAAAAAATACGGTCCCACGATTGCTGATGTGACATGGCAGAGTGAGAGACTAATGCTGATGGCCAAGGTGTCTGCAGGCATGGCAGGACTGTGGGGAGAAGATTCTTGAAGGACAAGGTGGTAATGCAGGGGTAGATTGAATTTCCCACCAGACAAGGGGATTTTCTGTCTCCTGAGGAAACCAAGCCGCAAAAACTACTTGGAGGGATCTCATCTCTTTTTGATCTCTTCATGTTGCCAGCTGTTAAAGACACGGGGAACTGCAAGAGTTTTTTGGATAATGATGTCAGTACATCTAATTATATAATTTCCATCTGCTGACTGGAAAGCTGATGGAGAAGAGCTGAAGGAAGAACATTAAAATATCTTCCTTTTTTTTCCTTGTTGGAGGATCCAACAGTCTAAAATATAGAACTGGATGTCTCATGTACAGAATTCTCTCTTTACTAGTTTTCAGATTATGTAGAAACATGTCTGTGTGCACACAGTGTTGCTGAAACCATGTTTAGATCTGACATTTTGGAGAGCAGTTCCCTAGGACAGACACGTAGAGGGAAATTATTTACTGCCCTGCCCAGTTCCTAGAAAAAGATTTAATTTAGGAAGGAGTGGAAATATTGCCTGAAGAGTATCAGATTCTGCCTACTTTGGCCTCAGCCATGAAACAGATGTAGCATTTGGCCAAGTCAGATAAAAATCAGTGTAATACAGTTACTCTGGGCATTTCAGGAAGCTGCCTATGATTATGTGCTTCTAATTTCTTAAAAAAAGAATATACTCAGATCCTAAATAATCCCTTACCATAAAAATTGTCTCCAGCAGTGGTCAGGAGTGGGACAGCTCAGAGAAGAGTCTTCAGATCATGACAAGAATTCAGTTATTTTTCTGTACACTCGGTCAGGTTCCTGCTGGGTCTGACAATACAACTTGACATATTTTTATGTTTACCAACTGTTGATGAATTTTTGTTTTGTCCATTTAATTGAGTTTGAGCCCACACAGAATTTCAGCCTGCATAAATACTTGTTGGTAATTAATACCATAGCTCATCTATGCAATGGGTGGAAAAAAGGTTGGGATTTTTGGTTTAATTTTTTCATTCATTAGTGTACTTTAGGGCTCCTACCTCCTGTGTTAAGGAGAGAATGTAGCTCTCTATATCCTTTTTTGTCTCAAGCCTTTTGATTTTCATATACATCTGCTCTCTCTGTTTAGTTCATCTCCTTCACAATGAAAACTCCTTGTGTTTTTTGTATGGAATTATTATTTTTGCCTCTTGTTCCTTTTCTTTTTGTTTATTTCTATTGAATTTAATTTGGGGGTTTTTTGGCTGGGTTTTTTTTCCCTGTTGGTTTTTTTTCTTTCCCCTCATCCAGTCTCTGACTTCTTCGAAGTTGTACCACAGTTCTTTGCCTTGAATTCTGGTTTCTCCAGTACCATAATCAGAGCAGAATTTGTTTCTGTGCTGTTTACCTTCTTCTTTTAATTCTCGTTATTTAGCCTTAGTAATTGTGACGTCTCTTTTAAATGTAAAATTAAGTTAAGGACTGTGTCTCAATGCCGGAAGAAATCAAAGAGGTCTGAGTGATCTCAGGAGAGGCACTTAAGTGGCTGTAGTGTTTGTATAAGTGAGAGAATTAAAAGAACTAATTAAAGTAAGCTGGAGCACTTTATGAACTGCCCACACAGATCTGTTTAATACAGTTCAGTCCAAACTTGTAGCACTTACATTGATGGTAAAAATTACAGAGAAAGAAATACCTCACTGATGGAAGTTAGCACAGAGAAAGCTGTTCTAAATGAAGGAATTGAATATTATGAACCAGTTCATTGAGAAATTCTGCTGGCCAGTGAGTTTAACTGTCCATTCCCCCACCCTGTGCATCACATGTTCATTTGATTTACAGGAGCTAACACTGTCAATGACACTAAATCTCTCTTCTTCTGTTATAGTGGCTCTTCTTTGTAATAAAGGGTGCAGTGTAGCAGGATTTACTGTTGTACTTCAGTATTCTTAAGGCCACTCTTCTCACAAATCCATGATTCTTCCCATTTGTGTCACACACACACACACACACACACACTGGTAATTTCAACTGCATTTCCATTTCCCTTTATGTAGCATTTATGATCTTTGAAGATTCATTTTGGATGTAAATTACCAGTTCAAGAGTATAAAAAGAGAAATCTATTTAATGTTCCAATTTTGAATGACGGTTTTGCATGAGTGGAGATGATTTACTTTGAGCTGAAAAATAAACCAGTCAATCCTTTTACAATACACTGTCACAGTAGAGATCTTGAAATAAGAGTGTTAGTTTGGTGGGGTTTTGTTTTGTTCAAGTTGCAAACTGCAAACCACTGTTTTGAGACTGGACTGACTTTGGTTTATTACATGTTTTCCTGAAAATTCTTTTGATTATATATTTATTTTTAAGGACACCTTAATGTACTGCAGCTTTATCGTTTGTGTGGTATTACAGAAAAATCGAAGTCTTCTGGAGAACAGATGGACTAATAAAGTCTCCACCAAACCTCCATACTTATTTTAGAATCTATTTCTGGTACAGTGCAATCAACAGCAACAAAGAACTAAAAATAGCAGTACTTTATTTTAGGCTGTCCTGATGCCTCTCTGCTTTTCTGGCAGTGTGCTTTGTGTCACTGACGTGCTCGTGTGACCTGTCTGCTACTTGGAGGTGGATTTTTGCAATCTGCTCCCTGGTTTGTTCTGAACTGCTCTAATAAAGCTGAGCACACAATTTCCTTGCTGTAAAATCCAGAGATTAAACAAAGAAGACTTGACTTCTACCACCTCTGGAGTCAGGGGATGTTATTGTGTCCTCACTGTGCTGGGTTACAAGAGTTTTGAGGATACAGTTGGTTCACACTTCAAGAGTTTCCAAGATCTTTTGGGAAAGTTCAGCAAAATTCTTTAAATAAAGACACTGATTATTTGAAGACATAATTTGGACCAAAGTCTTTAAAAAATAATGATATTTTCTCTAAATGTTAATAAACAATGAGAATTACAACTGAAGTCAAGTACTTATGCAGTTGGTAATGTTGCAGCAATTTCACCTTGTCTTCACTCTTTGCAGATGCATCCTGCACTGGAATTCCACTGCTTTGTTTGAAAAAGTACTCAGCTGACTTTATTGATGTGATTTTACTGTTAAGCTTTTAAATATTATTACTTTTTCTAAAAGTCTCTATAAAAACCAGTCAAGTGAATTTTTACATACTGCGTGAGTAGCGTGTTAAACCAAATAAATAGTTGAAAACAGTTTATAGTAAAAAGCACACTGGTAATATAAACATGTATTAAGCAAGACAAAGATGTGGTTAGTTATACACACAAACCAACCAGGAGATCACAGAGAAGCAGCCCTATTTATTAAGCAGTCAGATGGCACTTCAAAATAATACCAATGTCATTCTGCCAAAAGCAGCAGATTGCCACCTGGGTGGGTGAAAGAATCATCTCTGTGCTACTGTTCCAAAATCGGAAGAGATTTTTATGTTGTCGTTTAAAACTCTTGGGTTTGGAGGCAGTTAAGAGCATCTCTGTGACTTAATGTGCAGGTAGCTGCTTGTAGGATTTGCTGGCACCATTAGGCACCTACTTCATGTTTCTGTCAGTGGGAATTGGGCAGTATTTGTTTCTTCAAGATCCTGCTTGGTGTGTTTTTCCATCTAACAGCAACCAACTGCTTTTAAAATCTAGCTCTGAAGTTGGTTTGTGATGTAAGTCCTGTGTTCAGTGAGTAAAGGATATTAAATCCAATTGAGGCTTTGTAAGTATTTTAAATGCCTGAGTGGGTTTTTTTTGACCAGTACTTCAACTTTTTTGAAAGTTCAGTATGAAAGCTTTAGTTTTGTCACTCCTGTTTACTTTCATTTGTAGCTTCTCAAGTAATTCCTATTAAATGAATGAGTCTTACCCACCTGTTTCTAAGAGTGACAATAGAAATACATATTTGTTGAAATGTTTCATTATGGATAGAATTATTTAACTCTGCTTTCATGGGGCTGCTTTTGTGCTTGTGCACATAATCCCAAGCACAATTTTTATGCACACAGTTTCTGACAGCATGTTAGGGAATATGGTTTGTGGGCAAAACCCCTGAGCTGACACACTGCTCTTCCTGGCTTTCTTGTTTTGAAACACTTCTGGAGCATCTGTCATTGTTTCACACAGTTTCCTGTAAAGCTGCCTGTGGCAGTTGCGCTCATTCTTTATTACCCAAGGGCTTTGCAAGCTATAAAATAATGTATCTGACTACCTAATAGCCTAATATTCAGCCTTCCCAGGAGAAGGGGGAGTGGAAAGCTGGTTTTACTTTCTTTTTTGCTGACTGTGCAAACCTGACCCTCGATGAGGTGCTTTTATCCGTGTTGTCAGTGAAGTCAAAGGATTTCCTGTGATAATGACTTTTCTAGCTCAGAGATGGCCCCTTCCATGCTCCAAAGAATGGCTCTGATCAAATGAGATTCAAGTTCTGCCTTAAAAGGCATATCTGCATAAGATTTATCTTTTTAAGAACCCCTTGGTTTTTTGCTTCGTTTATTAGTTTTGAGGCCCTTTATACTGAAATAAACTGTAAAAGCAGTCCAAAAATGTTATGCTATGGATGCTGGACTGTGCCTGTAGGTCCTTGCTGCATATGCACACACATTACATCATCTGTGCATAGCTATAGATAGATATGTGTAGCTGCTCTTGTTTTTAACTAGATTTTTTGTTAAGGAGCATAATTTTCAGATATTTTTAGTTGAAAATCGAGATGTTTATACAGAGCCACTTTTCTGCTTTATAGTTGAATAAATGAATTTTTTCCTGTAGAATTTTTTCTATAAAACCTGAAATAACAGCAATTAGGAATAATTTTAATTTCCTAAGCCTAATGGAATCACTTTAAAATCAATATATGGTGAACACGTCACTCTTAGTTCATTTTGCATGACAACAGTTCCATTGGGGATACTCATAAAACCTTATTTAGGTATGTTTGAAAAATTAAATTATGCTTGTGTGGATTGGGGCTGCAAAACCCCAACAACAGACTTACTGTACCAGTACACACTGAAAGTTGGTATTTTCAACTACAAACAAACCCCAAACACAACAGAAGGCTTGTCCTAAAATATTAAGAATCACAGAGCAAAGGAGTACTTAACCGCTGTTTAGGTTTTTGTGCTTCGATTGAGTTTTTTGGAAATACAAAAATGTTGCTGTAGGTTTGAGGGAAACCTTGTGAGTAATGACAAGTGAGGTGAACTGGTGAGAGCAGTGCTCAGGAGCCAGGGTCTGGGGGTGAACTCCTCCTGGGGAGCAGCACCACCACCCATCAGGGCAGGGAGCTGTGGCCTGGGAGAAGCAGGAGCTGGGAACTGCAGTTTGAGTGGCTCAGCTGCACCACCAGGTACAGAGGAATGTGTGTGATGCCTGCTGGTTTAATAGTGCTCTGCCTCCTTCCCTGTGGTTGGATTCCTTCAAGTTCTTATTTAAAAAACACTTGAGCTGCACATAATTTCAGACTATCACATTCCAGTGAAGCCGTTGTAACCACATGATTGTTCAAAGCTATGTCCTGCCTTCCCTGTCTGGCTGCATTAGGGTACAGTCTTCATTTGTACATTCCAAACTCATGAGCAGCTTCAAAGAGATTCTTTTCCCAGCTCGGTCTGCTGCCAGAGATCCTCCAGCTTTCTGATCTGGATGTGGAACCAAGGCTCTGTTTAAAATTGGGCAACTTTTGGCCTGCATCCTCAGGGAGGTGTTGGCTGTATTTGGGATAGAAGATCGTGTGATGGGAGGGCTTAAGCAGTGTCCAAGCTGCCTAATTCACTGCTGGACTTTCCACTTGCAAAGCACTTCAGCAGTCCTGAATTGGTATTAATGAAACCTCTCCTGCTGTACCAACATATTTAGAAACAGGAACTGTGTATTCCTGTCCTTCTGTCTTGTGCTAAATGCTATATTCACATAATTTTTGGGATTAATTTATCTGATAGCAGCCATGCACCTCTGCAAACCTGAAACTTCCCACCATGACATGAGGTTCCAAAGTACACGGTGTGTTTGGCTGGGTTTCCTCACAGGATGAAGGGGCTTTGCTGCTTCCTCCCTTCTCCCCTGGTGACCTTGTCGTGGTGATTATTTGAGATTGCTGAGAAATGGCTGTGTATGTAGCTCTGGATGTATATTTAGAAATGCCATGGTCTCCTCACAGTTGTGTTATTTCTTTTTTCTAATTGATTCCTTGGGATTACTTTACTGGCAGAGTGCACACAATAGAGCTTGCATTTCAAGGAGGACTTCAAATATTTAGTTGTATTATTAGGAGCTTAATTTTATGTGTCAATTTTATGTCCAGGTAACATAGTTTTAAGTCAATATTTAGATTTTTCTTGTCTGCTACTTGCTCTGACCTGGTCTTCTTAACAGATAGTAGCATCTGAGGAATCTTAACAGATTTCATTAAAATTTTGTCTTTCAGCAGGAGCATTAGGAAAACATTCACTAATGGTTGAAAAATGTGAGCTGAGCTGTTCCACCCAGGCCATTTTAATACTGGGAGAGTGTTTGTTGTTGAAAGTAAGAAAGGAGCTACCTAGTCTGATTCTTTTCCAAAGAAATAAATTATCCCAGTGCAGAATTCTTATTTAATATCTGCCTCTCCACAGTCAGGTGTACTGAAGTGTTGTGTGGAGCAGTGACACAGGATTGGCCTCCAGGCAGTCACAGAAACCTCCCCTGGGGAAAGCACAGGCATGGTTCTGTTCCAGAGCAGGGAACAGACACTTTCTCCAGGAGTGAGGTAGGCTTTGCACCCACACTGGTGCCTGGAGTCAGGAATGGTGCATCTTGCAGGACATCTTGGGTTGTAGGAATTGGTGAAGTTTATATTCTTTCATCAAGTGCTGTCAGTGAAGCAGCCAAGCCCTAGGAAGTGGTTGAATTCAACTTCTTTTTAATGTATGTCTGGTTTTACTCAAACTTATCCTTTATTCTGCTGGGAATCTACTTTAAATATTGAGATTTAAGGTGGACTCTAATAAAAGAATTATTAATTTGAGTTTTACCCTTTTTTACTACAGATTTCAAAAAGAAAATGAGCAACCTTGCCCTGAAGTACAGGGTATAGCATGAGGGAGAATCTTAAATTTTTTCTGATTATGCTTCAATGTGGTTATACTTTTTTAACCACTTAATTCCATATGGAAAGGGATGACACTTGTTTGTATGTTACAGATGGAGAATACAAAGGTGTAGTGCAGGGTTGACTTACATAGGCCAGCAGAATGAAGCATAAACCTCTTCTTCATCCTGCCCTCTGGAAGAGAAGGGTCAAATCCTGGTAGTGTTTAATCCAGGGAAGTGCTACTGCAGAGTGGGAGCTTTTCCTGGGAGTCTAGAACTCACACCCAGATTTCTATCTGCCTCCATGCTGCCAAATTTGGCTGCTTCACTTGCAGTCTGTGGTTCTGGAAAGAAAGAAAGAAATCAGAGAGAAATCTGTTTCTTCAAGTGACCTAAATAGTTCAGCTTCCTCTGCTCGGCTCTGTGTTACTCTGTCGCCTGCAACATTAATAGGATCAGATCATATCGGAGACTTGCGGGTGTTTTTTCATAATTATCTGTTTAACCTTGTGATTGAGGGTAATGCATCTCCTCCATCTGTTACTAATTCAGCTGAAGTAAAACTAGTTTGTCTGTTTTGGAGGCTGTTGGAGCAAACGCTGATGGATAATCGTGAGGAACCATTAATAATGTCATTAACTGACTTGGTACCATCTTTGAAGGCAGAAATGGTTATTGATGCAGGCCACCAGTCTGAATTCTAGGTCAAAAAATCTCAAAGCTCTGCTGATTCTGATAGATGTTTTGCAATCATTGTGTGAAGGAATTTTGTAGGTGCTGTTTCAACTTCCGTATTCTAAACCTCGTCACTGCACTTCACACTAATGAGCAGGCTGGGGAAAGAAGCCAAGAAATTAATGGACCATAGAAACTAAATTACCCTTTCAACCCTGAAGGAAGTCTTCCCTCGTGCTCAGCTCATGAATTGATCCCAACACAAGGAAAACAGAACCTGCTAAAGCCATTTGCTGGCAGTGTCTTACCTTGATATTAAATCTATGTAGTTTTATACAAAAACATACTGTGTCTTCTTTCTAAATAATTTTTCTAGATAGAGATTTCACTCAGACTTCCACGTGTGATAAAGTTTGGCATCTATCTGAAATGATTTTCCCCCGCTTCCTGCTCCTCTGAATTCCCATGGCTGCTGGAAAATTGAAATCCTTTCCGCTTTATGGAGAGAGGTTTAGAAATGGAAATTTCAGGGCTAGCTTGGATTGCTGTTGCACTACTTATCATCAACCTTTATGTTAAAGAAGGAAAAAATGTGAGGAAAAGCACAGTTAACTGCAAAGTTCTCATGAGACACATGTTTTTAGGTACTTTGAGAATCTTGGTTTTGTTTGGTTAAGAAAAAATGAAGCTGTATGGAATCCAGTTTTCTCACTTGGCTGACCTTATCCTTACAGTTCACCTGTACTCTGTGGGATCAGTGTATGTATATTTTTACAGACAAGGTGTTTAAAACCCTAAGACAGACATCTTGTTTTCAACAGCACTTCACCTTTCCCACCTCAGCTGGTGACTGTAGTGACCCAACAAGTAGGACTACTGAAAAATTTCTCTTAACTTTGAGGTTATGAAGGAATGAAAACCACCAAACTTATCTGATGCTAGTGTGGCTTAAATTTGCAAAAGATACTGTATTCTAACAGTTTAAAACAGATCTTCAGAAGCTGTATTGATAGAAGAAAGGAACTCTTGGGTTATAGAGATTGATTTCCAGTGGGGCTTTTGCCAGCATAGTTGTATCTGTGAGGAGAAGACAGCTCTGCTCCTTACATCAGCAAATGTTCTCAAGGATTGGCTGTGCTTTGTTAGGATTTTTACACCTGAAAAGCCTCTCTGTGCTCATCTCAGCTTAAGCTGGGTCATTGTATTTGTTCTCTTGATGTTTTGCTGGGACTTTTTCCCCAGAAGAAATCAGTTAAATGAGTCAGAAGTGACAAGAAGTCTGGAGTGAGAGGAGCTGCTTGTGAATCTCTTAAGTCACTCTGGATATTATTAGGAGTCCCAGAAAGAACAACTTCCCTGGAAGCTTGGTGCAGGACTGGTTGTGTGATGGAAGTAAGAATATCGTGTTCCATCACTACACACTCAAACTTCCCTGTAGAAGGATCCATGGCACATTTAGCTGACAGTTTCCAGCCGTTACAGAACTTATATCCTACTCCTGCTGGGGTGAAACAACTGGAGATTCCTGCTGCATTTTGGATGCAGATCTGCCTTTGAAGCTGACTGTGTGACAAAAGTAATTTCACAAGCACGTCATTTCATTTCTATCATGAAAATATGTCTTCCTCTCACTAATACCTGTTGAAAGTTCCGTTTATGTAAAATATAAAAGTGTAGCTTTTTGTGTGATGTTAGCAAGTTCTGTGTGATTGAGACACACTGACAGAAACAAACTGTCTCATTGCTGATACTTGCTGCAAATTACTGGCCAACTGAATAGAAAATGTTCACAGCTTCTGTCACTTAGGGATTATTGGCCAGTGTGACAAAACCTCTCACTTGATGGGTTTTAATGTTAATGAATGATAACTTTACACTTAATTTTTACATAAGGACTGTGTTCTTTGGTACGCTCAGGGAATTTTTTTCCTCTGAAAGCCTTTCTTAAAAATATCTTAGCTAACAGTATCTGAAAGATAGAATATGTAGTTCACAGAATGCATAAGAAATGTAGGTACTTGGATCTTTGGGCCACTGGTGTGAAATCCCTCTTGCCTCTGGTTAATGTAGCTGGGGGTTGTGTTGGGTATGGGGGCCTTCCTTTCTTTTTGAAGTTTGAGTGATTCCTGTCGAATTCTGTTGCTGATGATTGAAGCACAATAACATTTAATAACTTCAAGCTGCTGCACTGCTACTTCTGGAGGTTTGCTCTTGGGACATGGTGTGTGATCTTTTACTTCCTCCAGATCATAAATGCTCTGCTCCTTGGTTTGTTTTTGCTTCATTGGAATTCTCTGTGGACTTTATGAAGTTGCTTAATAAACTTCATTTCACTGAGAAATGTAGATGGAGTTGTGTATCTAAGTCTAAGTGGTTGTGTTTGACCAGAAGTTACATTGATGAGATGAGAATATAAATCAATTTCCTTTCCCAGCTTCAGTCTTTTAATCATCCAGCCTGCCCTTCAAGGCTCTCATTTCTCTCATTAAAGTGCCAATCCTCATTTTTTGCAGAAATTCTTTGAGTTCATTCATTCATGTACTCAGGCTTTTCTCTTCCATGGGTAGGAATTTGATTCTCGTGGAGTCCTTCTCCGGTGAAAACTAATGAAGAAACAGATTTTTATGTGTTTATTGGATTGGGCCAATCTTTGAGTCTCCCGTAAGTGCCAAGAACACAGACACCTGCTAGGGGACAGCCTTGCCTTGTCAGCTGGTCAGCGTTGCCAGCCAGTGCTGCAGTGGGAAGCAAGCTGGAGCAAACCCTGTGTGAAGCTGTTTATTGCTTCTCTGTGCTCCTGTGCGCGGTGTTGGCCACATCCTGGAGAGTTTCCTGCGGCAGCGCCGTTATCTCTGCCTCGGTGCAGTTAGACAGCGTGAGTGTGACTTCACAGATGCATCTAAAGAGGGATTTCCTGCATCTGCTTTTGGATTTTGTTCCTGAAGCAGACAGGATGAGAGGGAACAAGAAAACATCTTCTATTTGGGTATTTTGCTTCATCACTTACTGTAGCACCTTAATGAGAAATTTTAGAGTCTTGTGTTTGTTTTACCTTTTTCACTCCTAATTTGCAGTCATTTTGTTGAATGTAGAATAATGGCAGAACCTTCATTTTATTTTCTTTGCTTAAACAGGATATGTTGTTTCTTAGAAAACATTTCTTAAGCCGGTTGTTCAGGTGCTTTCTTTAAACTGATTTGTCTCTAGCTTCCCTCATCCAGGAGCAGTGGTATTTTTCCTCATACTTCCATTATGTGGATTTATTGCTATATATAGGAATTTGCAAAGTACTAATAGTTGGAAGTGGTAATTCTCTGCTCTGTGTAGGTATGTGAAAAGTTTTTCTCATTGCTAAATATTGAATTAAGACATTCAAACTCTTTTGTTTACACTATTGTTGTGCTTACTGTACACTGCTATTTAAGAGCAGTTTTAATTTCTGTTATACCAGTACTGTTTAAAATACAAGCAGGCAATTCCATCAATGACACAAGAGGTGCTACAGTGGGATTATTTATTTTATCTTCTCTGCCAAAGAGGAAGGTGCAGTTCCCAGGGATGTCCTTTCTGCAGTCTGTTCTTTGAGGGAGTAACAAAATAAGACATAACTGTAGGAATGGTGTGTGGAACGAGCAGAGTTCCCAGCAGGAATGCAGCAGATCTTTTATAGCTCATGACACGTTCCCTGCTCTTGGATGTAAAGCACTCCTGTCATTTTCTTTGCAGCAAACACTTGAGTTACTCTAAATCTACATTCACAATACCCGTACCTCAAAAAAACCCAAACACAGCAAACCTCCACAAACAAAATTACTGTACTCCACTTTCCAGAATAAGGATCTTGATTTTCCCCCTCTCTAAAAAGAAACGTGTTTTAACAAGCTCAGTATTTTCCTTTGTTCTGTCTCTCCTTAACTTGGTAGCCTATTTTACAGGTCGTGTTTTCTGCCTTCCCAAAAAATGTTGGATCCATTCAGAATTTTCTTCTCAGTTAGACTACTAAGAGAATCTTCTCTTTCTGATTAGTTCCTTTAAAAATAATTTAAAAGAAAGGGCTAAGAAAATACTCTTTTAGGATGATGTTTGTGGCACTTGTAAGCATTCTTGTTGTATTTTGGCCATTTCGAAGTTTACTTTTCTATTAAATCTGTGGATTTTGGGGAAACAATTTCCTCTTACATGTTGAACTTCAATTCTGGAATGAAATCCAAATGTGGCCTTGCCCTTGCTGCTGTTCTCTTGAGGAGGACATGTCCCTAGGCCAGTTCTGCCATAGCCAGGACAGTGAGGTCAGGGAAGTTTTTGAGACAGAATAAAGGATTTTGGTGGTAACTTTCTGTGTGATGTAACCACTGCCATCAGTAAGTAATGGTATCTCTGCTTCTCAAGACCTTCTGCAGCACCTGAAACATCTCATTTTACACTGGGAGTTTTGAATAAGTCACTGAGCATCAACAAAGAAGGCTTTTGTTTTGCTGATGGGTAGATTAGGTGGACAGCCTGGGTATTGAGGGAAAAAGTGAAGTAATTTGCATGTTTTTTACTTCATTCATCTTTAGTCTTAGCATTTCCAACTAAATTCCACACAAAAAATCATGCACTGTAAATAACCTTCACTCTGACTTTCCTCTCTGCTCTCCTGCTCACCTGCATTTACCTGTCCTTTTTTCTGGAATTGTCAGTGTATGTCCTGCAGTAGCTGATTGTGGTGAAACAAAGGAGCCTGATCCAGGCCTGTGTACAGAGGCCTGACATCTCTGTGGGAACAGTGCTGAGATTATGCAGCCTATTGTGCTCACACCCTCAAAAACCTGCTCGTGTTTCCTGATAGAGATCAGGCTGGTGACCAGTCCCACCATTTACCAGAATATTTTCAAAAGGAAGCCACCTCCTCTTTCACAGGTCAGGTAAACACAGTATTGTGAAGACTTTACCTGTCTTCAGGTACCTGGGGTGAAAAAGAGCTATTCAGTTTTACCAGAAAATGTCTATTTTCTGCTCTCAGCTATCTGCCCTTTGGAGCAGAGGTGGGTGCAGACAGCTCAGGGCTGGTAGATCTCCCTGGAGAGCAGATTGATAATGGGGTGAGGCTGCACATGGACAGAACAGTTATCCACAGCACAGAGGGGAGGATGTGCCAGCACAGAGACGCGTTTGAGGAGCCACCAGAGGCTCTTGCTGATGTTAAAAACCAGGAGGAAATGGGTGTAAAACTCCTTTTCTTGTGGTTCCATTTATTAATTATAGTGCTAGACAGGAAAAACTTGGATCCTGAAGCTGGAGACTACACTGAGGGATATCACAGTGATTTCAGTCTAACTCATTTCCCTTCTCCCATGTTCACTGCTAAATCCTGTGTTTTCTCTGTTCTTGGAACCTTCAGGAATAGGATGGTAACAGTAATAGCTGTAGCACCCACTGGAGTTTGAATGTTCAGAAATTTTGGCAGCCTGTCAAATGACCAGGTTGAGGGAGGATGAACCAGAATTGGGAAGTGGCTATCTACTTTTCCTTCACCCTATGATTCAGTCAAAAATTAACAGTATTTAATTGAAAGCCTGAAGAGATTGTTTCTGACCTTGAGGAAAATCCTGCCAAATCTCGGTGACCTGTTAGAAATAATGATGTTTTCGGGGTTGTCAGAGAAGATTTGTGAACTTGAATAGTTTGAACACTGGAGTCCATGTACGTATGCCTGCCTTACCTTATAACAGCTGAGTTGATGGAGCTCAGCTTTTCCTTGTGGGTACATTCCCTTCCAGTGCTGGGTCTGCTGGGAAGAGGTCTGGTTGGAAGATCAGGGCAAGCTGCATCTCTTTTTCCCTGCATGCTGTCTGTATGTGGGTTTGCACTGTGCACTGATGCTCAGCGTTACACATGTGGAGAGCTGTGTACACATGGCAGAGCAGTGTCATTTCTGCCTGCTAATTAATAGGCTAATCCAGCTTTTAGAGCAATTTCTTTAATTTTATTTCCATGTTTGGGTTGAAGTCATTCTGAACAGCGAACAAACCTGTGCCACCACCACAGGCAGCACCACAGAACAAGCCTGAAAGTTTGAAGCATTTAGTTTCTGTCCGTGGGTGAGGATTCAGCACAAAGTGAGGACTGCAGCACATTCCAGGCTCAGGAATTGTTTGGCCTGGCAGAGATCCTGAGTGAGTACTCTGGCAGCACAGGCCGGGACACAGGCACTGGGCTTGCAGGGGCTGAGCCCACTGAGGGCTTGTGCAAAGCTCCCACAGGTCTCAGAATGGAGAACTCAGGAACTGCTGGAGGTGGAGAATGGATAAAAGTCCTGGTTCCCCTTTCTCTGGGGGTCAGTCTGTGTCACTGTCCCGTGGTGGGTGGCTGCTGGTCACCAGAGCTCTGTCTGCTTCACTCACTTGGGTGGAATTTTGGTCCTGCCAAGACACAGAATTGGTATTTCAGGCATTTCTATGAAATACCTCTCACTGCAGAAATGTTTTTCTGCAGTGTTGGGGTTGGGGTTTTTTTTTTTCATTTTCCTACAGAAACTTGTTCTTAATTCAAGAGGAAAACAAGGGAGAAAATGATTTATAAGATTACTTGGTGGAATTGAAAACACGAAATCTTGCATTTGATATGAGAATAATTATTTTTCCTTCTCATGATTTTTCTTGAATTGTGTTCTTAGAACATACTTTCTTTAGGTTTGAGATAATTTGTTTATCATGTGTCTGTGTAAATATTTAAAATGCAACAAACCTTGAACTGATGTACAAAAACAATGCTTTCCTACTTGAACCTCATGTGGTTTCAGGAGCTGTTTTTAGCTTATTTGAAATAATTTTTCCTCTCAAGCTTTTTTCTTGGTTTAGCACCTTACAGAAGTGGTGAAGTCCTTGGCTCATTTTCAGATTTACTTTATTTAAATAGAGAAATCCTACCTTCATTCTGATACCTTTTAAGGTTGTTATTTTGTGGGAGAATAAAATGTCCTGTCCCATTCCAATACTGGTGAGATTGTGAGTGGTTTTAGTAAGCAAAAAACCTCAATATGTTGAGGTTATTTCCCTCCTCTTAGCATTGTGATGCTGGAGGTTACTGGTTTGGTGTCCAATACCTCTGTTCCCTACCTGAGGAATGATTTCCTTGGTGACAAATCCACCTTTCCCTATCTTTGACACTGAATTATTTTCCATGTGTCTTGTAAAAAAATGAAGAGAGGAGCAGTAGGTAGGTGAGGACTAGAAAGTAGCAAAAATTAAAAAAATTATGTGTGACCTGCAATTGTCATTTAAACCCCCCCAAACATTCAGGACATGACTGGGAGCTGGAGTAGTGGAGATCAGGGAGTGAACATGGTTGACTGAATTGTACATCTTTAATGCTTTGTATCCCTGCTAGTGCAGTTCTTTCTCCATTCCTGAATGTGATTTGTGTGCCACCTGTTTCAACTGCAGTCACTCTCCAGGGACATCAAATGGGAGGCAGCATGTAGGGGCTAAATTATTTGGAGAGGATTCGGTGATTGACTTAAATGTAAAGGGATTAATTGGTCTCTAAACTAGTCAATTAAACCGTACTCCAAAAGGGGAAAGATCACAAATGCATGGCAATGAATAAATTAATGAATTTTTCATGGTTTCAGAATTTTCTACATGTTGCTTAATTTGTTTTGAATCATAAAATTTATTCCATTAATTGTGATCATGCTGCATAATGGACGCATGTGAAATAATTTTGTGCAGCCATCCTCCTAAAGGACAGCTGGCAACAGGCTTAGAGCCCAAATTGCAGTGTGTATTAGGAGGTGTTTACAGCCTTTGCAGGCTCTTTTGCACACCATACAGCAGAGGAGAACAAATTTTCTCTGAGACTATGCTGTAAAATGAGGTTCAGATCTCTTAAAACTTTGTTCTGTGTAGCTCATTAAACCTTGTGCTCTTCTGTAGGAGTGTGAAGGGCATTTTATGCTCAGTCCTTGGTGCTTGAGCAAGGTGTGCTGTGTGAGGAAATGTGGAGAGATTTAGACACTTGGCTTTGCTTTGTCATTTGGTTTTTTGTTTGAGTTTATCAAGGTATAGTTGAGCATTATTTCCTTCCATTTTACAGTAGTGCTGTTGTCCCCTCACATTTAGGAGTTCAGCCACGAGTCCTGGGAATATTAAAGATCTCCAGAGTTCATCTCTCTTTGTGTTCTGTAATTGAAAGTACTGAGTTATTATTATAGATTTATAGTCATGTAAAGATATCAAAAGATTTGGTTTGTGGGAAGAAATGA
The DNA here is from genome assembly GCA_013400175.1 of Phainopepla nitens. Taxonomy (NCBI): domain Eukaryota; kingdom Metazoa; phylum Chordata; class Aves; order Passeriformes; family Bombycillidae; genus Phainopepla; species Phainopepla nitens. The sequence goes on along the minus strand of VXBQ01006521.1, from coordinate 491,789 downwards.
ATTTAGAGGGAGATCAAATCTTGCAGCACTTACAAATCCTGTTTCCAGTTGCCAGTTCTAAATGGATGTGAGATGGTCAGAAGGTCCCCAACTCCCATGTTCTGAGAGCAGGGCTGCTTCCTCACTGGAGAGCTCCCAGTGCTGGTGTTCACCTGCCAGAAAAACTCAACTTTGCTCACACTGGAGAGTGGGTACAGAGATTTAATGCCTGGAGAGTCTGAATTTCTTTTAAGGCTGTGTGAATCTGCTGCATAAAGCTCACAATATAATGCTTTACTTCTCCTTTTCTCTTGGGAGCCCACAGTAAGCAGCACAAATCAAAACTGCATTAATAGTTTTGAGATTTTGAGAACAATATTCTTATTATTATTTCTGTGTTGAACAACCTGGGTAACCACAGTTCCCCCTGTTGATGTACTTGCTTTGTGAATGCAACCAATAAATTTAATTTCACGTGGAGTGAACTTAATGACGACAAGAAATGGATGTATGGCCCTTCTTCCCCTTCAGTTTGCTGGTTTTTCTCCATCTCTTTTCTGAACGACCTTAATCTAAGATAATGCTACTTTGGATAACAGCTCAGCCTCCATGGGACGAAGGGGAGAAGGGTGCATTAACCTACATTAGCAGGCAGGAAAAACAAGGCAGTGCTGGCCTTGCGGAGCAGAGGAGGAGCCTCTGCCGGGCGGGGCTTTGTTTTTATAGCTCCCATGTGGAAAGGACGCGCCCTGGTTGTGCTCTGCCTGCTGGCTGTGGTGACAGAGCCTGTGTGCACGTCTGGAGAGCATCCCTGTGACTGAGACTGCAGGAATTTAAATTGGGAGAGAGCAAATGAATTGTGGTGTCTGTTAACTTGTGAATTACTGGGCACTGTGCACATGCCAGTGCTGCTTAACTTACAAAGCAGGGGGAGAAGTCTGGCTGCTTGTGAGAAAATTGCGGCTTTGATTATAACAAACATGCCTTTTCTTTTATGAGATTTTAGTTTTCACTGGTTTTGAACTCCATTTCTAGGGTTTGTGTAGAACTATCTGATTATCTTGAAAGAATTTGGATAAATAATTTTAAGGCTTCATACAGCCCCTTCCTAATTTAAACATGTGGTGCAAGAGGGACTAAGTGGCAGTGTCTGCCTCACTTTCTCCCCTCTCCATAAGCAGTCTGAGAATGATGTGATGTTAATGTATTGTTTCCCCTTGTACCTCATAGCTGCTAGTCAGGGTTCTTGTGGAGCACTGACAGCTGGTTTTGTTCCCATATTTTTAATTTTTTTAGGTTTCCCTAGCCTGGTTTGCACAGCACTGGGGGTTGTTCCAGCTCGCTGTTCCCACGTGAGGGGATGTTTGGTTACTGAGGAACTCGGAGCAGTTATTTGTAAGAACACCACTGTGTGTTACATAAACAAATAACGTGACCTTTCAGACTCTGCATCCATAATAACAGAGTAGCCCTATAAAACACACAGCAGTGCTTATCCACATCACAGTGTTCATTCAGGTTACAGGGGTTTTTTAGAGGAGTCATTTCTAACAAATGGCTGTTGAGATCAAAGCCATTTCAAGTCAAAACAGATTATCAGATACATTAGATTTCTAGCTTTCAGAGCTAATTGTGATATAAATCAAGACAGAATTTAGATAATTTTTGATAATTTGTTACAAATAAATTTCTGTGTTATCCCATGTTGATGCTCTTCTTAAAGAGCAGTTTTGTATCCAGTAGAACACAGAGCAAATATTGGTGACAAACTCAGCTGTGGCTTTGAGTGAATCTGTGCTACAAGGACATATGAAAGTAAGGAATTGTTTAAAGCAATTACTAAGGGATCACTAATGACTTGTGGCTTACTCCTAGAGCAGCATTAATTTATGAGAATGAAGCACCCAGAGTAAATGTGGTTTGATACTCCCCCATACCTGAGTGTTAAATACTCTTTTTGTTTCTCTGCTGAACATGATTTCATCACTGACTTCACACAGAACTCCGGCAATTCAGATGTGAGACTGAAAATTGGGCTGACTTAATTTGGATAAAGTTAACTGCCCAACAATGGCCAGCGTGCAACACAAATCTTAATAGAAACGATAATATTTTTATCCCTTTATGAGGGGTAGAGGGAAGCCTTTTTCCAAAGCTTCAGCTCTGCTGGGGTCTGTGACCCACAGACAAATCATTTTGACTGTGCCAGTCAACCATCCAGCTGGAGTTGTGAGCCAGAGTAACTGATAGCTGTGTTATCTGTGATAAAACTGCCACAGAAAGCTTCAATTTAAGGGAACCCAGCATTTAAACTTTGCAGGGCCAAGCCGTTAAGGAAAGGTCAGTTTATGCCTTAGGCTGAAAAAAAATGGCAGTAGTTGGTTGGCGAACCTCCATCAGCGCTCGTCAGGCTCCTGCTGGAGTTTGGGTTATTAATATTCAGAAGGATTTTTTCCAGTCCTGATCTCCAGAGCACAACTGCTCACGACAGTTCTGAGGCCTGGATGGTATTTAAGAAATGCTGAGACTAACAGCACAAAAAGAGGGCTTTTGGGGAGATTCCACATGTAACTAACATGTAACTTACTCATGTGCCATGAATAACTTATGGGGCACATTGAATATATGAGCTTATCTGCCTGAATTCTTCTTTGAAAGGGGATCAGATCTTTCATTGAAATGAATTTTCCAAAGGACCCATTTCAGACCCTGTCTGGAAACACAGTGCTTCAGACAGAGAGCGAGATGGCAGGAGGGTGATAACAGCAGGGATTTTAGAAGCTTTATATGCAGTTTTTCCTGATGTGTTGGTATTTTGAGTATGCTAAAGCAAGAAATATTGCATCCATTCTGACAATCTTCTGGTTAATTGTAATCCATTTTGTAGTATTTGCCAGCTGGTACTGTTGTTTTTAGAATACCTGGTAATGCTGGTACAGATATAAGCAAGTCCCTCATTCCTAAGAACATATATCTTAAAAAGCTCAGAATTTCCAGTGAAAAATAAGTGTTTGTTTTGGCATTAACCTGAAAATAACTTTAATAACCTCCATGTTTCTTTTTTGGTATGCATTTATATAGTATTTTAAAGTCTATGTCCTGTAGTACAGTAGAAATATGGTCACAGCAACTTCTGTGTTTTCTAAATAGGGCAGGATCCAGTGTCTCATCACAATGAATTTTAATTCATATGAATATAATAAACTTGCAGAATCACTTTTTGGTACTGACTTCTTAAATAATTCAAAATAGTTGTAGTTCTAAATCAACACTGCTCTGAAGTGTGGTACAAACGTAACAAATAATGGACTCAGTAATCCTCAGTGCCTCGAGCTACATGGTGTGGTACAGTCCTGACTGCATCACTCACCATCCCTCTGCCAAGGGAGGAATGTTCACTGGGATTTCACTGCAGGAATTTCATTTCAGAGATCTAGGAGACTCTTTGGGTTTAGCCAGTTTTATCTGCTATTGATTACATTTATTAAAAATCAGATTTTATTAAGAAATGGTAATTTAGCACATACAATTTTAAGTGATCTGAATTTCTGGTACAGGGAAAACTGCTTATGTTGATCTGCTCTGTTTATCTACCCTACAACCTCTGCTTATCTACTGCAGACAGGATTTTCTAACCTGATGCGCCTTAAGTGTTCCTGACTTAGGAGTGTTGGTGGGAGGATGCACAAGTTGAGCAGCACTGTTGGATTGCTGTGGTTTGATCTGCTGGTTACAATCCCACTGGAGATGGATCCCAGCCCATTTCCAGGGCAGGAATCCTCTCCAGTCCTTTCAAGCAGGTCGAGTTTTCAGCATGAAAACCAAAATCCTGCATAGTCATGCTCTGACATTAACACGTTTATTTTCATATTGGCAGATGTCTTGACCAACCTTTTGTGCCATCTGTCATTGTCCCATATTTCTGAATATATGGGATAAGGATAAATGCTAGCCTTGATCCAGGAACTTGCTTTCCTTTTTGCTCCAGGTTACCTTTGGTATTTACTGATATCAAGAGCAGGGTTTGTCCCTGAATGTAGAGAAAAGAAATACATTGCAGTGGTTGTGGCAGCCCTGCTGCCTGATTTAGTTATTCAGGGTATTATTGTGGATTATTTCTTCAGTAACCATCAACAGTCTGAGAATTAATTCAGTTCATCTTGAAAATTGTGGGAAACAATTTTAGACCAGCATATTTTGACAAGTCACATTTTGTGCATATGTGCAGCTAATAATAAATCAATAAACTTTGATGTTCCACTGGCAAAACTTACTTGATATAGAAAAATAAGGGTTTATTGTGAATATTTATGGGACATTTTCACCTATAATAGGTGAGGTACTTCACTGAGGATCACAGGAATAAAACTACTCCAGTTGTACATGGAAGGGAATCTCTCAATGCTGGCTCACTGGAGGAGCTCCTTATATATTGAAATTATCCATTAATAAAAATGGAACCGAATACTAAACACTGCTTCCATGCAGTAAAAATATGCTTATTTCTATGTGTAGTTTCCAGGGCGAGCACGGGACGGCTGTGGCTGCAAAGCCGTTCCTCCCTGCAGGAGCTGTGGGGCGAGGCTCCGCTTCCCTGAAGCGCCAACTCCTCCTCAGCGGGAGCGCCGTCACTCCCGGGCTGGCAGCGCATCCTGGGCGTGCGCTGGGGAGGGCGGGAGGTGGCTGGAGATGGGATCAGGAGGGAATCCCTTAGGGAGGTGTGTGCTGCCCTTGGCAAGGGCTTTGCTGGGGACAGCTGAGGCGGTGTTGGTAATACCTCTGTGAGACGGCAAGTGTTTAGCTAATGTTATCTAAATGTTGCTGCATTGTGAAACTGTTACCTTAGTGCTTTACTTTGCTACTAGAAAAACATTAAAGGCAATTAATATGTATACAAAGTTTCTGTCTGCATCTCATACATTAAAAAAAAAAATCCACAGCATATGTGAGACAACAAATGGAGTACAGATAGCATTATTAAAGATCTGGTAGTTCTGGGAACTGATGTTCTGTTCCCCACTCTTCTTTTTATTTCTTTGAGTTGGGGAAGAGAAAGAGATAACAAAATCAAGAGACAAGGAGTCTTTGCAAAAGCAATATGATTTAATCTGCAGCTTGGCCTCCTGTATTCTTATTCTGTGTCATACAAAAACTAGTGACTTTGGGCAGAGATGTAGAACCAGAGATCAACTTCCCTTGTTCATGAGCCAGCACTGTGTTCATCTGAAGAAAAGTTGTTTCAGGTGCTGTGATACAGTGAAATAATTGCCCCACCTGGGTTCAGCTGGGCGTTCGTTAGCCTTGGGACAAGCTGCAGCTGCTGGGCAGTGTCAGCCCTCAGCCCTGATCTGGCTCCAGCACACAGAGAAGGCTGGATCCAGTCATGCAGGGAGTCCTTGCTTCCCAGGGATTGATGTGTGGAGTGACAGAGACCCAAGCAGGCTCCAGGTTGGTGTTTCCATATTTCAGCATGGATCTGTGTCTGGGGCCACAGCGGAGAGAACCCAGGTGTGGGGATCCCATGCCTGGTGCAGAAATGGAGGCTGGGTGCTGTTGGGAGGCTGCGGTGTCCAGAAAACTCTGGAATTGTCTCATGCCTGGAAAGGCTTTCCTTTGAGCTTTAGTTGTGGTTTTGAACGTGTAATTTCCTCTAAGGGCCAGAAAATGGCCTGGCCTTTTTTGTTCGCTGCTCCAGGTGCTCCTCTGCGCTCTTGGTGTGTGTGAGGAAGCTTTCTCTGCTGACACAGGGGCCTGGCAGGGCCCTGAAGCTCCTGCCTGGACCGTGGTGTGTCCTGGAGGATCTGGGCACTCGGGGAGTGCATCCCTCCCCTCAGCTGAGGAGAGTGCCTTAACTGGGCACTGGCACATTTCAGGCCACTTTGCACTGGGACTGAGGCTCTCCCTGCGCTAAAATCAAAGCAGACAGCCTTTCTTCTCTTCCCTCAGTGGGAGCTTGTTCAAGTTCAGGCTTTTCTGGGGGTATTCATTTCCAGAATATTTAAGAAGAGATGATTTACATACTGGACTGTTGATTTACTGTGGTGTTGGAGTTTTATTGACTGTAGGGGTGTCCAGGTGCTGCCATCTCCTGCCCAGATTCCACTGGGACCTGCTCCTGTCCTATTGTTTTAGCAACTTTAAAGGAAATGATTTTGCTTTCACTCTTCTGTTTCAGATTTGCCTTTTGATGCCCTCTTTTTTGTAATCCTCATTAAACAAATGATTTGACTGTTTTCTTAATGCCTGTGCCTTGCTGCTGCCTCTTTTCTGACATCAGACTTGATGAAGCTATTTTGGGGTAACTGTGACTTGAGAGCTTCCAGATCCCAGTTTTAACTTCGAGGATAATTGAAGCAGTCATACAATTTATTGGTCCAAAAATATAATTAATTGTACAGAGTCAGTGGCTTTGTGGACAATTGCTTATAAAGTAAAGGAGAAACAAGAGGTTGCCTGTATCCTGGAGGGCAGGGCATGGGAGCTCAAGCTTCTCCGTGGAAAAATAAGTAATTAGAAAATGTTCAGCCTTGAAATTGTTCTAAAAATAGATTGGTTATGTACAAATGTAGGATTCTTAAATTTTCACTGTGTTTTTCTAAGGAACCTTTAGTGTCATGTGGCATTAGTGTCATCAGTGGCATCTGGCTCCCAACTGCACTTTCCAGGTGTGTCAGGAGGTTGCAGTGTTTGGGACAAAGCAAGCTTAGACACTATGCACTGCATGGCAGCAAAGGGTTTTCAGGGAGTGGTTTCAAGTCCTTGAAGTAATAATGATAAAATGCATACTATGAAATGATTGTTTTAATATCCTTCTAATAAGGAAAAAAATCAGTTGTGTTCAATTAATTTTTTTCGTAGCATCTTCTTCCCCAAACCCCAAAGTAAATGTTACTGGCAGTTTGATTTCCACATTTGTGGTGTATTTTGAAATCTGTGGAGTGCAGTTTGACTTTATACAAGATATACGTTAGTACAAACATTCCAAACTCTGTTAGGAATTGCAGCATTTTGGCATGTTTTTCATGTACAGTTTGAATGCAGATCAGCACAGGTTCCACTGGGTATATATCCAAACCTCCCAAAAAATGGAAACAACGCCTGAATCCATCACTTGTTCTCCTTTCTCTGCCAATGTTGTGGAGTTTAAATGTAGTCAGGTTTTCATGATTCTCCATAATCCTGATTTTTATATGTAAGTAAATGTAATGTAATGTTGTTTTCTTTAAGTCATTTATAGTAACTGAGGAATTGGCATTCATAAAGTTTATGGGAAGTCCTAAATATTACATTGCCAAGGTATTCAGCTACATTTTTAGGCATCTCAAAAGTTATTTGAGGTAATTAAGGTCCCAGAGGAAACACCAGAAAGACAGATAATGTCAGCTGCAGGTGATTAGGTGCTAACGTGAAGGCTTGATTTTTCTCTGTTACAGAGAAAAAGTACCTGCAGTACTTAAAAGGACACAGATCTTTTGTTAAAAAAGGTTGTTTCACTTGCTATTTCTTTATATTTCTGTTAATAGATGCCTTTTATTTAAGCAGTTGTGTTATTTTTAGCACACAGCTCTCAGTGAATGTAGTAGAAATATTGTTGAGAGTGTGTGCCAAAGTGTTCTGCCAGCTGCAGACCTGTGTTCAACATTTTTCCCACCTCAGCCTTGGTGCAGCCAGAGTTGAAAATAACATATATCATATATATGTTCTATCCATTCCACTGGGGGAGGTGATATCCTAACCAAGGCAGCCATCAGGCACCGGGAAAGCAAAGGAAGATTTCTGGACAAGTACCTGTAAAAAAGAGTTCCTGCATAGTGGGACCAGAGTGCTGTCACAGATTTGTGCTCTGTTGTGGTTTGACACTGGCAGAAATGCCAGGTACCCACAAAACTGTTCACTTTCACAGCTCTGCTACAGCTGGGCAGAGGAGGGGAATAAAAATAGGCTTATGGGTTAAGGACTGGGAGAAAACACTTCAAGGGCCAAACAGGCTCAAATTTAAAGGTATAAAATAAGTTTATTATTAACAGGGTCAGAGGAGGAGTCTAACCATGCCTCTGTCTGTCCTTTGTTCCTGGTGTACTTCATTAGTGTGTGAAAAGTGAATGTATAGCACAGCTGTGCAAAATTAGCAACACTTGTATTATTGTACTTGTCCTGAGCTGGGAGCTTGAGGTATTCCAGCAGAGTCTGGGGAGTAGGGAGATCATTTGGAAGCCATTTCAGGTGCCTTCCTGGTTTCTAAGAATTTGATCATCTGATCAGGAAAGAATACAGAAATGAGGATGTTTAAAAACCTGCAGAGATAGTGGAGTGGCTTCTCAAAAGCCTGCCAGCTTCAGTTTTTGAACTGGATTGAAATAAATATAAATAAATTAAAAAAACAGTCTGAACACGGTGTTGAATGTTTTTAGGAACCTTCGTCTGATCTGCATTTCATATTCAGGTTTTTGTTGGTGCAAAGAGAAGTGGATCTGGTAGGGAAACTGGGTATTGCTAATGTTAGAAGACTCTAATGAGGACCTGAACAGTTTGTGTATTTTGGAGCTTTATGTGATGTGAATAGGTTGAATGAACAGTGGAGCTCAGTGGTGGATCAGGTGAAGCCTTGTGCTGGGGCTGTGTGAAGGGCTGACTGCCTGGAGCTGGTTGAGGTTTCTCCACTTGGATTTTACTCCAAGATCTGGCTCACATTTGTAGCCAGAGTGATTTCTTTGGGCTGGTATTTCAGGAATGGTGTGAGCTGTGCTGCATGCAGGAATGTCAGGAGGCTGGGAGCACATGCCAGAGTGGGCCACAGCCCAGCAGCATGTGCTCAAATAAAATTCTTATTTGTTGCTAAAGGGAACTTTCACCCAGGGTCTGCCAGGAGCTGATGGGGACTGCAGGAAGTCCCCTGGCCTTGATCTTTATTATTTTTGGTCTTGAAAGTTGAGCTTATGGTGGGGACTGGCACCAGAGGCAGCTTCAGTTGTGTGTCAGTGCCTCTCCCCTGGCAAAGCTGGCGGGGAGTCAGGAGGGGCAGCAGGGCACAGGGTCTGGCTGGAGCTGGAGCTGCTGGGCAGAGGGGCTTGTGCCAGCAGCTCCAGCAGCTCTGGTCTGAAGGAAAGCTCTGCTGGACTGAGCGAGCTTTGTTGCTCTCTTCCTAGAGCTGACCATGGTTTAATTTGGATCCAGTGCTAGAAATGATCCATCTTTCACTGATGAAGTCCTTATTGCTGGATGTGAGCAGTAACATTGATTGCTGTTATTCCTTAACCAGAGAGAGAATTCATTCAGGGGAGAGAAATGGGCTGACACTGTATTTGTACACCTCTTCCCCCCATAATTAGTTGTCTGTAACTCTTAGTCTGAAGCTATCTAATTCTGTGATCTCAATTATTAATTCTAGTGTTAGATGATTCTCAGTTGAAAGTTAGTGACATGCATTGCCTTCTCTCCAAAACCAAACCAATCTTTTGTCTTTCAAGCTCTGGTTTGGTGTATTCCTTATCCCTCACCATGTTCATGGGTAGCTGTGAGTGGTGCTAAGATTCCACAATTTGTTCATGCTGGGACACTTTGCAAGACACTTGGGAGGGTCCCTGGATGGTCCCAATTTTTTCCCTGCAGTTCAATAGCAGCCAAGCGAGACCCACAGTTAAATCCTGTAGGAAATTTGCGGAATCCAGGGTGTTCCTGTGTATATCCTAAAGACAGGACCTGAAAATAACAGCTTTGCTCTCTGCTTTGGAAATGCTGACCTGCTGCTTGTGAACTCTCTGCAGACATCCCCACTTGATCTTACATCAGATTTTCCATGGGGGGTTTTATGTATTAAAACCTTCTTTTATATATTAAAGACATTCACCCTGTGTAAGGAAACTAATGGGCTTTGATTAAATCATTGGACTTTGCTGTAATTTTATATTTCTTGTACATGCAGAAATCCATTGTTCGGGGGATTTTATTACATTAATTGATTTGCTTCTCTTCTTGGGGCAGGGTAGAAATACCTGGAGTCTGACGTATTTTGTCTCCCCTGTCCAGCTCCCTCCCTTCCCCCCCATGTAACTTAATGATCAATTTACCACTTCATCACTGAGGATAGGGAAATTTCTTTCCTTTGTGAAAATTGAAACATAATGAAACCTTTTATTTAGTGGACTTATTGTTACAAAGTAGTTCAGAATCCTGGATGACAGCACCAGGGAAGCATAGCTGTTACCTGTCATTTCAGTAATCTTTTCTCTCCATATTTTTCTCAGCTGAATTTTTTCTTCTGGTCTCATTGTGGTAGGATTTGAGGTTCACAGAAGAGTAACTTGGGCTACAGGATGACAAGTTACGCTGCCCAATGTGTGGAATCATTCAGAGATTTAGTGAGATTAGAGCAGCTCCCAGTTCTAGACCATCAGTGCCTTTGTTTAAAAACAACTGGCAGCGGTAGCAGGGCAGTTGGTTGACTTAAATGCTAAAGTGAAATGGTTGTAGTTGCCTCTGGTTTTTCTTCTTGGTGCAGGTAGCAAGAGCTGTGTGTAAAACACAGGTCCCGTTAGGGCTGGCCCTGTGCCAAAGCCAACACCCATAAAGCTGTGCACAGCTCTTGAATTGGACAGAAAAATCTCTGTGCACTTACTGCAGCTCTGTACATTTTTAGTTAATTAAAATGATGATTAAAAACATGAGATGTGCTTTTTTTTCTTTTTTTTTCTGGTGGCTTTGTAGCAAGGGATATTTAAGCAAATAGTTTGCTGTGATGGGAGTCACTGTGGGTAGAATGAAGTGAAAACATTTTCAATACCATTCATTTCAAGTTAAATTTGGTCAGCAGGGGCAAATCCATGGTTCATGTTAGGTTGTTGACAACTTTCTGTAATGTTCACATGCTTTTTTTATATTTTTTAATCAAGATTCTCATGAGATATTAGGCAAACATATTTCCTATTCCTTTTCAGCTGGACCTCATTGTGGGGCGAACTATGTAAAATTTCTTAAGAACCATAGTTTTACTGGTTGAATTTTGGTTAAAATCCCATTTATTTGTAATGAAACAAGTAGGAAAACACATCGGTGAGACAGCTGCCAGCATTGTCAATTATTTGTCTGGTGACAGATCCCTCTGTGGTATGATTATCAGCCGGGCAATGCGCCTCAGAGCAGGACAGGAGGGTGTGTGCTTGGCCTCTGAGGCTCTGAGAGGAGCCTGGAGCACCTTAACACTGATAAAGGTTTCCTTTGTCTCCTCTCTCCTGCAGTGAGCACTTGTCGTGTGCCTTCACGTTCTTCCTGCACGGGGAGAGCAATGTGTGCACGAGTGTGGAGATTGCTCAGCACCAGCCCATCTACCTGATCACCGAGGAGCACATCCAGATGGCCCAGTCCTCCCCCTCGCCCTTCCAAGGTACCAGCTTCCCTGGACATCAGCCCTGTGGGGATGCTTCTCAAGAGCTTTCTATGCATTCACATTGTTGCTAACCTTACATGCCAAAGAAATCTATCCTTTCAGTTTAAAAAGACTTAGCATTTAAGAGAGTCAGTGCACCATGTGATTTTCTGACACTATCTCTCTGTGCAACCTATGTGGATGCAAATACTTGAGCTTATCTGCTTCAGGACTGCTTTTCATTCATACATTGACAACTATTTACTGTTTTCTTTTAAAAACAAGGGGTGGGTGGGTGTGAAAATGTAGCAGAAACAATGAAAAACTTTAAGTATCTGTGACTGTTTATTTGCCAGTGTAAGAAAATAAAATTTTACAGAATTAAGGTGATGACTGAGTAAATTCATAATGCAATTTTCATGTGATGCTCTACAAAAGAAAAAGAAAAGTAAAACATCAGGAATTTTGAGTCATTGTGTTATGCTGTCTTTACTACAGTCTGAAATTATAATTTCAAAGCAATTTAAGCAAGAAATATCAGTGAAGTTCAACATAGAGTAAAAAAAACACCCAGGGACACGTGAAAAGATCATTTATAGAGATGTTAATTTATAGAAGCTTTATTGAAAACATTTTGTGTCTATATGTCAAGCTTTGACAGAGGCTCAGGCCTTCAGTCTTATGTTTTATTTGAGTGAGTCACTCAAATCAAATACAATTAAAAATCAAATGGAGTCCAAAGGAAATACCTGTTGTTAAGCAAGTAGTTTTCCTTATTTGTTGAGTCTCTTCTTTGTGTATTATTTATCCTTTTTAATGCTGAGAAGTCTCAAATATTCCTGTCCTCTGTTCTTTCCATGAGTGCTCATCCCTGAGTGCTGTTGCACTACACTGGGGTTGCTGGAATTTCATTTGCTGTGGAGATTATGAACCCAAACTACCACGGGGTCCTGAGTTAGCTCAGGAGGGCTCAGTGCTCTGTAGGTTTGGATCCACACCTGTACTGGGTTTTGCAGTGGCTTTCGCTGGACCCTTCAGTCCTCAGGTGAAGGAAGAGTGGTTCAGGCAGAGGCAGAGCTGGAGCAGCCCAGCTGTGGGACTGTTGTTTGTTCTCCTGCAGTGCTGCTGAGTCCTTCAGGGCTGCTGTTTGCTGTGTTGCAGTGCTGGTGAGTCCTTATGGCTTGAATGGGACCCTCACGGGCCAGTCGTACAAGATGTCAGACCCTGCCACTCGGAAGCTGATGGAGGAGTGGCAGTACTTCTACCCCATGGTGCTGAAGAAGAAGGAAGGCATGAGAGAGGAGGAAGAGCTGGGATATGACAACGATTTCCCTGTGGCAGTTGAAGTTATTGTTGGTAAGTTTCAATATTCTGCCTGAAGGATTATTTTCCTCCCCATGATTTGGAAAAAAAAAAAAAGTCATCTAATTAATCAGAAAGAGCCATTATAATTTTTTTATATTCTCTTGTAGCTCTCTTGACACTGGAACATCTGAGTAGTTCTGTCGCCTCAAGCTTTTGTACTCCCTGTATCCCACATGCCATTATTCACTGAATTGAGCTGCTTGTTTCAGCTCTGTACTGGTTATAGAGGGCTGGATGTATATTAGCATGGAAATTCCTTAGCTCTTTGTATTTCAGATCATAAGTTTTGTCAAATTGACATTGAAAACAAATGGAAGTAGCAGTGGTTGCCGGATATTATCAGGTGTGTCTAAGACTTGTTTTCCATCTCTCTGCAGGAGGTGTGAGGATGGTGTATCCTTCAGCCTTTGTTCTCATCTCCCAGAGTGACATCCCAGTGTCACAGAGCGCTGCCAGTGCTGCAGGCCATATAAATGTGGGACAGCAGGGGCTTGGAAGCGTGAAGGATCCTGTCAGTACCTGTGGGATGCCCCTGACTCCCCCCACCTCTCCAGAGCAGGCTGTTATGGGTAAGCAGTGGGCTGGGGAGATGGAGTCAGACTCTGGGTTTTGCTTAGCTCCTGGGGAGTGCATATGTGAACAGGGGCAGGGTAAAGGCAGGCAGTGGAGCAGTGCTGGGGAAGGACTTTGTAGGTACGTCTGTGTGCAGTGCTGCAAGAAACACAGAAACCTCTCACCACTGGGAAACCTTCTGCTTGAACTTGGAGAATTTTTGAACTTGTTGGGCAGCACTTATTATATTTCACAGAACAATAGAAGTGTCGAAGGCCCAAAGGCCCTACAAGTTTCTGTAAGGCTGTGCAGCCAGATGGGGTTAAAGAATCCTTGTTATACCCTTACTGAAGAACTCCCAAGCTCAGCCTTCATGAGATAGTTCTGTCACGTCAACAGGGTCAGTCCTGGAATAACAGAGTCATTGAGGTTGGAATAGACCTCTAAGATCACAAAGTCCAACTTTTGAACCTTGCTGCAAAGCCAAAGAAAACATGTCTGGATTCACTTGTGTGTGATTAGAGCCTACAGATGAAGACAATCAAAGTATTTAGTATTTACTACTAATAAGTCAAAATATGAGATGTAGATTCACTTGGAATGGTATTTTTCAAAGGAACTGAGAGTTAAAATATGCAAGAAGCCGATTAATAACTAACTGAAGCAAGACAATTGCCATTTAAATAACAATCTATTCAAATATTGATGCATGTTTTAATGTGCTATTGTATTTTTAAAATTTTCAGAACCCTGTTACACTTGTACAGTATCACAAGGGGGATTCTATTTTTGAATATTTATAAACTATCATTTATATAAAAGTGTTCATGTTGTCCAATCTGGCAGTCACAGCTTCTGTTTGATCTCTGCTATTGTTTGAGGGCAGTATGAATTTGTATCAGAGGGGTGCCTCTCCAGCAAAAAATGGAAGGATTCTTTTTTATCAAAAAACATTTTAAAAGACCTTGAAAAACTGGAGAAGTGGATTGGAAAAAACATGTCATGGAGTCTAGAATCACTAATGGGACCCATAAACTGGCTTAGCGTGAGGCACGGGAATAATACTTCAGTTCTACCCAATACTATTTAAAATGTGGGTTTAGTGCCATGTCCAGTTTGGAGCACCTAAAGATGTAGACAAACTGACTGGAGTCCGAGAAAGTACAGTGAGAGTGGTCCTGGATTTTGCAAACAGGACCTTCAGGAAAAGATGGACAGAATTGAGGTGGTTTAGTCTAGAGAAATGGAATTTCAAGGAGAGAAAGAATAGGCTTTTCTCTGCAAGCAGTATGTAATGAGTCTAAACTGGAGCAAAGCAAAACTAGGTTAGAGGCAAAGCCTGCTCTGAGGAAGGATAATGAAATATTGGAATAAATTGGCTGTTGGGAAGCTACAGAAGTTCCATTTAGCAGAGGGGTGATGGATTTTGGGAGGTTTGGTGGGGGCATTTTGTAAGATCGTTTTTAACAAACAGATTAGTTAAATTTGTTGATCCAGCTTTAAAGCAAGGACTGGACTAGATTATCTCTTCAGTTCTCTTTTAATCATATTTTCCATGGTTTTGTCTGAAGTATAAACTAAACAAATTGTTGCTAGAGCTGAGAAATGTCATTTTTCACCAGTGGAACCAGTCTGGACTGCAGGGGTTGTGCACTGGCCTCTGGTGAGGGGCTGCTGTGTCCTCCACTCATTATGTGATACCTGCCATAGGTATCTCTCTGTGTTCCAGGACTGTGTCAGGGATGTTCCTGGATAAAAATTTGTGTCAGTGTGTGAGAACAAAGTGTTTTTGCCTGCTGTGCAGTTCTGTCTGCTGTACTGTATAGTATAAAAGTATTACATAATTATAGAAAGCAATAATTAATGCATTCCAATGTAACTTGAAGCCCTGGTAGTCCCCTTCCCCTTCCCCTTCCCCT
>VXBQ01006521.1:261557-476518 GCA_013400175.1 Phainopepla nitens | reverse complement strand
GTGATGCCTCTGTGTGCATGTGATGTTTGTCTGTACACACATTCCTTCTCCCCTTCCCCACAGGAGGGCACATTTGCCAATTCTGAAGTTCTGACCTGTTTGTTTTTTGATCATCTGTCAAGTTCCCACTTGTTGGAGAACATTTGAAAGCCAGTGAAATATATGGTTTGGGGCCCAAGCCTCCAGTATGGCCAGGGATTTTGATGTTTGACTTTACAAAAAGATAATGAGGGAAGATCTAACTGGAGAAAGAAATAGATAACATGAAGAATCAAAGAAGATGCAGGGTTCGGCGGCTTGTGCACTATTTCAGAAGTTGTGTTTTGCCAGTCACCTGGTGGCAAGCAGCAGGATTCCCTGTTAGCTGCAGTGATGTGCAGCACTGAGTCCCTTCAGCACTTCACACTTGAGGCTGCTTGCATTGCGTCAGCAGGAGGACGAAGTGTTCTGTACCCTGGTGTGACCTTGTGAAAATGCAGCACATCCCTCCTCGCTGTTCCAGCCCCAGCCCGGAGCAGACTCTGTGCCCAGGCCAGTGGACCCAAAGCTCCCTCTGCTGCTGCAGCTCGGGCTTGGCAAGATGGATGTGCTGGAGTTCAGTTCAGCTAAACAGAAACACATTGCAGGGCAGAAGAAGAGGCATCTGCTTGTACAATAGCTGGTAAAGGCTTCTGCATCACAGGAAGGAATGGAGTGCAGGGAGTTTTCAGGCTCTCAAACATGTTGAAGTAATATCATCATTTATCATCTCTTTGATAATCATACAGAAAATACATACTGAGAATATCATATAGTGTGTTAATAGTATATCTACTGGTGATAAGCTGTTGGAAATTTCTGTAGTAGTGTAGATCTCAACTGAAAAAATCTCACCAAAGCCAGTTTTGATTCTAATATTTCAATTCAAGCATATTGTAAAGAAATGGCACAGAATCCCACAGTAATTTGGGTTGCAAAGGACCTTAAAGTTATCCCACCCCCTGCCAAGGGCAGGGACACCTTCCACTGTCCCAGGTTGCTCCAAGCCCCGTCCAGCCTGGCCTTGGACACTGCCAGGGATCCAGGGGCAGCCACAGCTGCTCTGGGCACCCTGTGCCAGGGCCTGCCCACCCTCCCAGGAAACATCCCTTCCCAGTATCCCATCTAACCCTGCCTCTGGCAGTGGGAAACCATTCCCTGTGTCCTGTTCCTCCATTCCTTGTTCCAAGTCCCTCTCCAGTTCCCCTGGAGCCCCTTTAGGCACTGAAAGGAGCTCTGAGGTCTCCTTGGAGCTTTCTCTTTGCCAGGCTGAGCACCCCCAGCTTTACCAGCCCATGTATGTAGGAAGCCATCAGTGATCCATTCATTTCCTCAGTGAGGTTTAATATTGAGTATAAAGAAGTGATCCTTGCTTTGATTAGTAGGAGCATCCATATTACAATAAATTTTGTCTTTAAAGCAACTCACCAAAGACTATGTAAATTAAAGTTTAACATCCAGGATAATAATGAAAAAGCTCTATCTGCACTATTTCTTAGTGATTCAATCCAGGCCTGTGGGTACTATCTAAAGTACCTCCATTTATTAGGGAGTGTAATTTTTATAGATTCATATAGATATATAATAGGCAGAGTGTATCACATCATGTGAGGTGCAGTATGTGCACAACTCTGTTGCCTATGTCTATGGTACAGCCCAGGTCATCTTTGTTACGTCAAAGGAAGTGTTGCTTTGAAATGTGTTTTGTAAGGATGCTCTGAGCATTCTCCAGTCAATGTGAACATCAGTTAGCAGTCTGCTAAGACACTTCCAGGGAAAAAATAGGGACAAGATGAAGAACAGTTCTGACATTAATGCTTTATTTCTCTTGCAGGAGAAAGCAGCTGCTCTCAGAACAGTATCAGCCATCCAACTGTGCAGGAGGGCACAGTCAGTGTCCACAGTCCAAAGAAATCAAGCAAGATTACTCCCAAATTTCACAACCGTATTGTTCACCGTGTGTGGAAGGAATGCATCCTCAACAGGGCACAGTCCAAGTATGGCAGCAGTCCTCATGCTTTGCTTATTTATAACACATAATATACAGCTCAAATTGTCATAGTTTGCCTTAATGTTAGTCCTTACAGGATTCCTTTGCCACCAATCAGAGCTAATGATGCCAAACAGCATTATCAAAGAAAATTTGTCCCTGTGCTCAGCTGAGAACTCCTGACACTTCCTGTTGTATTTGCAGTTGTGTACTCTAATTGTGACAGTCCTTGGGCCCCCACAGCCATAGGTTGTGCCTTCAGCCAAGTACTCTCAGATTTAGTGATGGCAGCTTGTATCTCCAGTTGTGGTTACTACACTGAAAGCTGGGTGACTGCAGAACAGATTGTATATATTTGATATTTAGTTCTCTAAGGGGAGTATTTGTAAAGTATTACATGAGTTGGATTAAAATTTCAATTGACAAGGGTGTATAAATTGATGTTAGTATCATAGACCTTTAGTACTGGAGATTTAAAGTGTATCATGTCATGGTGAGCCCTGAAATATTTATTTTTTCCTATTTCCATCCAATTTCCTCATTGAGTATGTCCAGAAACAGTTTAAATGGCTTTCCCCTTGTTTCTTATGCTCAGATGCCAGGCAGAGTTATCTGACGCAGAGCTGGGACCCTCCTCTGACATAAATCAAACTGTAAATTTAAGAAGTAGTGCAGGGATCTGCTGTCAATTTCAAAGGTCAGGTAGAAGGAAGAATTTTTTTAGAGGGGAACATGTATGACTTTATGCATGTACATTAAAAAATTTTGTTCTTCAAAATGTGGTGATTACTAAATAAAATTTCTCTTCTTCAGGAGGAATCAAATTACAGCTGCAAATTTGGAAGAGGAAGTTCCTAACAATAATGTTTCATGGGATTTTGTGGATCCAGTCCAAAGAGTCAGTTGTTCTTGTTCCAGGTGAGCTTTGAAGAAAATAAACATTTGTCATATTGAGAAAGCCCTAATTCAGACAGAGGTACACTTACAGAAGGGAGTTATGCTTTAGCTGAGACAAGAGAAATTGTAGCATCAAACTTGTGATCGCATTTGGGGGATGAATCTGCATCTCAGCTCATTGTCACTTGCAGGAGCTAATCCAAGTGGATGGTATTGGGACCAGGATCACTCCAACAGTTCCCATTCATAAGGAACTCATCCTGCAGCTTTTCAGAGCTGTAACCTTTGGTTAAGTGGTTAATACTAGTGGTGAAGAGGGCAGGATCTGCCTAAGTTTGTAAGCATCCTCATATTTGGAAGAAGAGAAAAAACATCCCTACAAATCACTTCACGTGCCTCTGGTCAATCTGCCATAGCACCAAAACCCACCCAAGAGAATATTAAACCTTTGTGGCCTTTTCACCCACTATCACTGGATCAGAAAGAATTCACAGCTCACTCACACAAACACTTTAGGAAGTTATTAAAGTTATCCGTCATCTTTGGATGGTTAGAATTCCAGAACTCCTCCCTCAGGAAAGTCAAACCAGCATCACCAGTATGCTTAACCATTCTTAAAACTATCAGAGAGATGTTACAGGGCTAGAAAAAAAACCAGTTTGCACTGAAATAGTCCTGTGAAACACTTCTTCTGCAATTCTTAATTCCCAAGGTCACAGTCTACTTGTAAGATTGATGATAAAAGCACCTTTACCAAAAGAAGTTATTCCTTAAGCATGCAGTTCTTCTTTGTGCTGTCAAAGGAGGAGATGAAGGGACTGTGTGTGCATCCTACAAGGGTGGAATGTTCGTTTGGAGACTCCATGCTCTATTCTGAGTGAGAGGATGCTTTCTGCCACTCTTCCCCTCTGATTATATACGTTGTTTGTATTTATATACTCAAGAATGTGGAACAGATAAATGTTTTGTCAGAATGTCAAGTGTTTCCTGTGGAAAACTGAGGTCCAGCTTTGCCTGGAAAGCATGGGAATCAATAGTGGGCAGTGGGAGCCTGGTGCTATGGATAGGTTCAGCTGCACTTGCAATTTCACACTGTCTGTTCATCCCTCCAGTGATAACTGCATCATGCTAGAGTTGGTAAACACAGCAGCTGGGAGATGGAAACATCATCCTTAAAATGAAGGCAGTACCTGATTTCAAACAGCAGTAAACTTTCTGTGTAGCTGCAGAACCTGAGCAGCTACTGGCATATAAAAAACTGTTTTAGTCATTTCTGTGCCCATTCCATGTACTGGATAAATGTCGGGATATGATCTTAGGTCTGGAGTCTCAAAGGGCTGTCTGGTACTCATCATTCAGTCTCCTGCAGACCCAGCTTGGTGTGTGAGGAGCAGAATGTCTGAAATCTCTGCAGTCAGTTAAAATATGGTGAATGATGGAGAATTAAGGCAATGAAATGTTACAAGAACATGCTTAAGGCAAATCTCCAGTTAGCAGGGCATTAGCTGCACATTAGGGTGATTGCAGGCACAGACCATCTGCTGCTGCAGGGAATCTGCAGCATGTCCTGGGAACAGCAAAGCCCTGCGGAAAGCTGGGATAACCCCACACCGCCTGGCTGCTCCCAGGGAACAGGGGTTGTGTTTGCACCCATAGACAAGGTTGGGTGTCTCCAATCTAGTCCACCTCACTTGTGGTCATGTAGGTTATCTTTTTAAGTAAAAAGCACATTACACGTTTTGAAATGGGCTTTTGTTGTCCTATTGTTGTTCATAAAATAGGGAGGGTGTGATTCATTTTGAAATGGTGTTTATTTTTAAACATATTCCAGTGTTAAGCACAAACACATCTTTCAATTTCTGTTTAGCTTAATAAAATCAAATAAACAGCTAAACAAAAGGCCCTGAACAACAGAGAAGACCAGTAAAAGTATGGGCAGAGTTATATTCCTGTT
The DNA here is from genome assembly GCA_013400175.1 of Phainopepla nitens. Lineage (NCBI taxonomy): Eukaryota > Metazoa > Chordata > Aves > Passeriformes > Bombycillidae > Phainopepla > Phainopepla nitens. The sequence goes on along the minus strand of VXBQ01006521.1, from coordinate 471,659 downwards.
GTCATATCCTTGGGAATCGTTATCAATATGATGAAAATACATTTTAGCAGGACTTGAAACATTGAAATTCAACCCTGTGCTTCTCAAAGATACTGGATACAATGTCAAAAAAAGCCTTAAGAAGCCAGTAATAAGATTGTATGTTACTGCATTATTTTGTTTTGAATATTAAAAAACATTTATTCAAACTTCAGGCAGAAATTAAAAGCCTGTTAAAAGATCAGGAGCGGGCAGGAGGTTTCTCAGTGCTGTTTTTTGGGTTTGGCTTTCTCCTGAGGTCGGGTAACTGCACAGAGCGTGCAGTGAGTGGTTTCTGCTCCTCCTTTTCCAGGCACAAGGTGTTCAAGCAGCGCTGCGCCGGCGCCTCGGGCCGGCCCCCTACACTGCCCCAGCCCAGCTTCGGTGTGGGGGCGGCGGCGGCCTCGGCACTGCCCCCTCCTGCCTCCTCAAAGCACAAAACCACCGAGAGGCAGGACAAGGGAGAGAAACTGCAAAAAAGGCCCCTGATGCCATTTCACCACCGGCCCTCGGTGGCTGAAGAGCTATGCATGGAGCAGGACCCGTCTGGGCAGAAGCTGGGGCTGGCCGGGATGGAGCCCGCTTTGGAAGCCCCGAATCCCAGGAAATACGAGAAACCGCTCTCGCTACCTGCTAGAAATGCAAGCAAGCAAATGAATATGAATCCTATGGATTCACCCCATTCCCCCACTTCCCCTCTGCCTCCCACCCTGAGCCCCCAGCCCAGAGGTCAGGAGGCAGAGAACCTGGACCCCCCTTCCGTTCCTGTGAACCCAGCACTCTATGGCAGTGGGCTGGAGCTGCAGCCACTGCCCAGCTTAGATGACAGGACAGTCCTGGTGGGACAGAGGTTACCTCTGATGGCAGAGGTCAGTGAGACAGCCTTGTACTGTGGCATAACTCAGAGCAACGAGGCCGTGGACGTGTGGAGGACCTACAGTGTCCCTTCAAGTGACGACCCCGAGTTCCGGCCGCCGGAGCTGCCGTGTGAGAGGTATGATGGCAGGATGGAGATCAACCCCGACAGCACTGCACTGAAAAGGTGAGAGTGCACACTGAGCAGGGGGGCTGGGCAGTTTTAATCATCACTGAACTCTAACTTGTGCTTGTCAACTGAGAAAGGCTGAGGCTTCACTTCGCCATCACAGATGCTGTAGAGAGCACCAAATACTTAAATAGAAGCATGCTACTGCAGGATGCTTGCATTTTCCTTATCTGGCTTTCTATTGGACGCTACAAGAACTGATCAATCTCTTTATGGCCTATTTTTGTATTTTATGCTAGCATACTGTAGCATTCTGATAATGCATTTTAAAAAATGCACCAGAGAGAGTGGTAATGAAAATGTTTAGGAAAAATTAATTAAGAAAGAATTACTGAATTAAAATACTATTGGGTTTGGTAATTACAGTGGTGTTTGCTTGAAAAGGGTTTCGGCTTGAAAAACGCAGCCTGGGAAGGCTGGACTGCAAAGTGTTTTCATTTATACAGTGACAAAATTGATTCTTCTTTCGTTGTCCTAAAGTGGGTCTTAATACAGTAAGATTTTTAGTACTAAATGTGTCCAATACATCCTTTATTTGAGGAAAAGAACATTTCTACTTGATCAAGGGGGATGGAGTGAGCCATGGGCTGTGTTTGTGTGACAGCTGCAGATTATGCTGGTTTGTTTCATGGTGGCTTTGCTTGTTTATTTCCACTTCAGGCTCTTAGCACAACCTAATAAACGGTTTAAAATTTTGGAAGAGCAGAAACCAGTGCAGACCTTGAACTATCTCGACCCCTTTCCTCTACTACAACCCCCTGGAGAAGGCTGGGGAGACACCAGTGATCCTTACACCTTCGAAGATGGAGACATCAAGTACAGTTTCACTGTCAATAAAAAATGCAAACTTGGCGCAGAGAAAGATCCTTTGAAAAAGAACAAGGTAAGGTGTAAATCCAGTCTTTGGCATTGATTTTCTTATGGGATTTATCCTGTAGCATAGTGTTTGCTCTACAGCTCTCTGGAAGACACAAGTCTGTTCCACAGAACAAAATCAGATGTGTGTGTGCATATATATATTTCTCTTTTTTTTTTCAATTATTATTTTATATTATCACCAGTACGATGCTCCTTATGTATCTTATCCTTTATGTATCTGATTTGGTGTCTGGCTGTTCAAGCAAACATTCTAAAAGATGTTTTTTCCTGGAGAATTTGAGGTGGTTAATTACCTGGACTGGCTGTCTGAGCTGAATGATGTCCACAGAATCCTTTGTAAAATCTTATATTTAACTCAGACCCCTGTGTCAGGCTGGGCATGGGAAAACATTTGTCCTTACATAGCTTAAATTCATATCCATGAAATCTTTTTGATTTTTTGTATAGTCAGAAGATGGGATTGGTTCCAAGGAAACCCCCCCAGCGGGCCATTCCACACCAGTTCCTGATGGAAAAGATGCCATGTCCATTTTCAGTTCTGCTCCTAAGACTGGTGAGTTAAAGCTCTTTGATTTGGTCTGCAAAGCAAAAATACCCATATGCCATAACATCTGGAGGGAAAAATTACATCTGAACTTTTGTCTGTAACATCAGAGCTACAGACAGCTCCCAAGCTGGAAAAAATTTGATTTTTGTTGTCCTTTTTATAGAAACAATTCTATATTTTTTAGAATATTAAATGAGCAGCAGCTCCTTCCTTGTTTCCCGACTGACCCTCAGTGGTTGCTGAGCAGCCTGCAAGTCTCCAGCACAGCAGGGGGCTCAGTGCTGCGGGTAAAGGTGCTGTTGTGTTGCTGCCTGTGCTCCCATTTCCCTGACTGTGTTTGTTCATTCCCTGCTCCCGCGGTGGCAGAGCCGCGGCAGGACAGCGCTGCCGGCAGGGCCGGCTCTGGCAGCCTCACCCAGGTCACTGACCTGGCCCCGTCCCTGCACGACCTCGACAACATCTTCGACAACTCCGACGAGGATGAGCTCGGGGTGAGTGTTCTGTAGGCCAAAAAACAGGAATCCTAGTGGGAATGATTATCCCTAATAGATAGGAGAGAGACAGTTTCCAGGTAGGCAGACTTGCATTTTAGCGAAGAGAGATCCTTCAGGAGATCCATCTATGGACAGACTGTAAGGAGCTTCCACAGGGAGAGCCGTGCAGTTGCTTTATAAATCCATTATATCTAATTCGGTGTCCTGAATGTCTGTCAGAATTTTGTGTTTGAGAATTATGGTGGAAAAGATCCAAGTTTTATTAATTGGTGATGGGTTCTTTTACTTTGTTTGAGAACCTGCCCAAAGAAAAATAAATTCAACCTTACAGGATTCCAGTCATTCCCTGAGTAACTTTCCCTCATACTCCTCCAAACACTTTATTTCAGTGCAAAGAGAAATAGTTGCTGCATGTTAGGAAATACAGAAGGAAATGCAGATTTATATCAATTATGGAGGAGGAGGGGGATTGCCTAGGAAGGCAAAGATTTGGATAGTCACTATCTTTAAGCATAATCTAATACAGCCATGATGCAGAAGGTGGTCCTAAAGTGAATGTTAGTAGATAACAGTGTTTAAAAGTCTTATGACTTGTTCTTGGCAGGACTTTTTAAGTGCACCAATTTCCTTCCTGCGGTTCCACACAAACTACACTTCAGATGCCACAGTTAATATGCAAATCTACCCCAGGACTGTTCTGTCAAAATAAAAAATTCCTTTCTTCTCTGAAGTTGCTCTGGACAGCCCTAATGTTTTTCCTGTCTTAACATTTGCATGTGTTGGGCTTGCTCTCAGTATCATTTTCCCATTACTGCCTTGGAGTAATCCAAACATAGAAACAAATGGAGCAGTCGCACACATTTCAATCTCGGGGCTTGTGATAACATTTTGAATATAACGTGTGCGTATAGAAATATAAAAATGCTTAGTTACATGTATGCATCAATTTATGAGGGCATATGTAGACAGGCAAATACTTCTTTTTGTTTTTCATGTTGAAAGAGGGGAAAAAAAAATCCAGACTTCTTGGGGGGCGTGGGTGGGAGAGTAGAAAAGCAGCATTCTCTTTGCTGTGCAGTGCCAGTGCGAGGTGTCAGTGAGTGCTCACGGCAGTGTTTGGTTTTGCAGGCCGTGTCCCCCGCCCTGCGCTCCTCCAAGCTGCCGGCTGCGGGCTCCGAGGAGCGGCCGCTGGGCAAGGACGGCCGGAGCGCGGTGCCCTACCCGCCCAGTGAGTACCAGGGCCCCACTGCCACAGCACAGGCCTCCCTGCACAGTCCTGTGGGGGCACCTGCTGCTGGAATTGCCAGGTTTTAATGAGGGCGGTGGGTTTTTAATGAGCCTACTGAGGTATGAGGCATACCTCATGTTCTGTTGACATTGTTGTCTTAGTCTGGAACTATGGGAGAGGTTTGTTCCAGTTCTTCCTTTGGAAGCTTTCCTCTCTCTTCTCTGCTCACTGTTGGGCACTTCCACCATTACCAAATCCCTCTTTAAGTATAAATCCTTCTACTTAATGAAATAAAAGAATTTAAAACCATGGCTTACCAACTGGCCGTGATGGTGCAACCTGTCTTGGAAGAAAATTGCATTGAGCGTTTGACAAATTAAAACTAAAATCACCTTCAGGGTTTGATGTGGATGTGGAAGTGCATGATTAAAATCAAAGTGCTGGGTTCTAACTGGAGACATGGTGTGGACCTTTTATAGGTGGTTGTGTAGTGATGCTTATGGAGGCCCTGCGCATGGACAAGGGAGGTTATGGGAGCACAGGAAAGTTACGAAATTGTATGAAATTAGATTAAAACAATAGGGCTTTTTTCTAAGGACTGTACCAACAGCTGTTGGGAATGGTAACTTGTACTCTGAGGTTCGAGGGCTTTGCTGCCTTTCTTGCACCTGGCAGGTGGGGTGAGGGGGTCAGGCTCCCCTCCCAAGGAACCAGGGACCAGGAGGAGAGGGAACGCCTTCAGACTGGGCCAGGGGAGGCTGAGGTTGGATATTGGGAAAATTCCTTCACTGAAAGGTTTGTAAAGCCCTGGTATAGCTGCCCAGGACAGTGCTGGAGTCCCCAACCCTGGAGGGATTTACCAGCCCTGTGGATGTGGCACCTGGGGACATGGTGGCCTTGGCAGTGCGGGGGAGTGGTTGGACTTGAGGATCTCAGAGGGCTTTTCCAACCTGAACAGATCTCTGATTCTATTGGTGTAGGTGGCATTTCTCTTGAGATGAAGGAGAAATGTGTCTGTGTTTGTGGGACAGGAGGAAGGTGAGAATTTTTGGAAATAGTAATGAATCAAATTATGAATTACTTAGTGGTGAGAAGGAAGAGTGTTTGATTTTTCTGGCCACTATAAGCAGAAATCCAATCTCTCTGCAAATCATTCTTTAATGCCTTCTCATTAACTTCAGCTGGTAATGAGAACAAATTGAGGTGAAGAAAAAAACCAGTCTGAAGGAGATGAGTCAGAGTTTTATGGACCCATAAAAGCTGTGCTGATTTACTCAAATGTAGAAGTCTGAAGTATACAGAGATTGGATTTTGACAGGTTTAGTTGATCCATAGCTTTTTAAAATATGCAAAGCTTTTTCAAGCATGACACACATGAAAATGAATGATGATAGTTGCCTGTTGCTGTTGGGTTGGGGTTTTTTTGTAATTAAACTTTTTTATGAATCTGCACTGCAGAATTTTGCTAAGTGGAGTAAGCTGGAGGTGAGAAAATGATGTAGTGTGAAATTAAACAGATATATTCCACTTACAACTGTGGCCTTGCCACCAGCTGTTGAGGCGAGCAGTGTCTGTGAGGAGCTGAAGTGCCTTTTACAGCATCATAAATTCCTACTGGCCACCCTTCATTTTCACCTTCCTCCCTGTCCCCCCTCCAGTGCCTAAAGCACCTCTCCCTGCTGAGAAACAGAGGGAACCAGTCCAGCTGCCAGTCTGAACATGGTATTCCATACTAATGTTGGTGGGAAAGAGTTTCTTCCATTCTGCTGAACTTTTCTTCAGCTTTGATTTATCCTGTATCAGGACAACACTAAAGTCTATTAATCTTGTCTGTCTCTCAGTATCTGAGACTAAGGTCCCAGGTACTAAGAGAGTGGGGAAAAAGAAGTATAGACAGAGGGAAATAATTCATAGCCCATTGTTTACTCTGCTGCTCCAGATTGTGAAGGACTGGGTTCAGCTTGCACAGCTATTACCGAAAGAAGTGCATTTTGAGAGGACTGCCCCTGTTTGAATTGTTTCCCTTTGTCTAAAGAGTTCAGTAGCCTGGCTGTGTCATCTCTGAGCACAAAAGCATCACATGCAGGGTTGGCTCTGTTAAGGCAGAGTGGAGGCACATCGTGAGGCTGCAACATTCTATACAAATGTACTGTTAGTGCAGGTATTCATAGTCCATAGATAATTCTAATCTCATCACTTGTTTGTGCCTTTTTCTGTTAGTTTTTGAGAACAGTACTACTTCTTATCTGTTTGGGTTTCCACAACACAGTATTTACCGGTCAGAAACACATCTGTACTGATTTATGTATTTTCTATAATGTTTAGGCTGCAGATGTTATTAAGACTGTCCTTGTGTCCCATCTGCTTGGGTATGGAAATGGAGTTGGGCATTAAATCCGTCCAAAAAAGTATCTAAGAGTAGACACTTGTGGGAATTCACCCTTCTTTAATTACAGTGGTTCACCACTGATGATTTTGTCCAGAGAGGATCTGTCCTAATTCAGGTCAGGAAAATAGAGCATTTATGCTGAATGTAACACAAAATAAATATGGAAGCTATAGCTGGAAGGAAGCGGAATGGAGCTGGGGAGGACATGCGAGGCTTTGCTGTGATTTGTGTTTTATTGCATTACACTGTATAGAGCATCTCTGTTGGTTGTTCTCCTTAAAGAAGAAAAATAGACAGTGGATGATTCCATTATGTTCATTTCCTCAGAAGTCATTTAGAGATCTTCCTGGCTTAATGTCTTGTGATGCAAAATCATAATTTTGTGGCTTTTCTGGCACTGGAACTTTGGGATGCCTGACAGTCTGTTCCTGGGCAGAACTGCCCGTGTTTGTGGTAGGAGTTGTGTTGCCATGAACCAGACAAGGACAGTGACTGAGTGAAGAAATCCAGCTCAGGGCACAGGAATTCCTGCTTTAGAGCTACGTCTGCTCTGGCAAAGGGAGGAAACTTCTCTGTGACTCTTTAGAAACAGTTACTGGAGTGAGTTTGGCATTAATGTCAATCCATGTCTCCAGTTATGAAGGATTTATTGGTTGCTGACAAACTGTACATTTGTTTGTCTGTCTACCAGGTTGTTGTTTCTGCTGAACAACAACCTTGCAGAGTATCCCTAGGAATCTGGGGAATTTGTACCTGGGAGTTAACCTTTGGTCTAGACTTACACTGCTGTCAGAACCGCAGTAAGTCTGGAGAAGCTTTCCTAGTTTTAACTGATGAAATAAGAACTAGCATTGAATTGATCTCTTCTGTTTTATTGAATTTCCTTGAGAATTTGTATTTGAATGATTAACTGTGTTATTTCATCCTCTTCAGCTGTGGCAGATCTCCAAAGGATGTTCCCAACACCACCCTCTTTAGAACAGCATCCTGCCTTCTCCCCAGTGATGAGTTACAAAGATGGAATAAGTTCAGAGACTGTGACTGCCTTGGGAATGATGGAGAGTCCTATGGTCAACATGGTTCCAACACAGCTGGCTGAGTTTAAAATGGAGGTGGAAGATGGATTAGGTAGCCCTAAACCTGAAGAAATTAAGGTAACATGCCCAAAATGTGGGATTTTTACAGACTTGTCTATGCACACTTTGATTTTTATAAAAAAGTCCCACATAGTGTGTGTAGCAACAAACAAATGCGAACTGGACCCATGTAAAGAACCTGTCAGCTTGGAGCTGGAAAAATATTCTTCTCTAGTAAAAGAGCATTTTAATTATTTCCTTGATTTTAACTGTAGGCATTTTGTAATATTATGTTTGTAATGGTTCTGGGTGTTCTCAGGAAACAAACAGTATTGTCTGTGAAATGAGCCCTATGCCTAACAGAGAATGTACATGTATGGAAAAACACCACACTTGTGGCTAAGTAACTGTTAAATGATGTATTTCTTAAGATTTCTCTGGCACCTTTGCTGTGCCCCCCTCCCTGTTGCCAGGCTGGCACACAGTGGGATAAAGTGGTGCATGTAGAAAGGCTGCCTTTATCTCTCTGAAATATTCCTTTTTTGGTTAGGGTTGAAACTCTCTGAGAAAGCCCAGGGGTTGAACTTGCTCTGTTTCTTCTTCAGCTGATGTTACTTCACAAGTTTTAAGGCCAGATGGGACCATTCTTATCTGACTTTCTGTGTAACACAGGTCAGGTAATGTCACCTAGTTCCTCCTCTCTCGAGTCCTGTAGTGTCTCAGTAAAGAGCTGTTTGTAGCTGGGGACTCTGGGTTCTTGTGACATCCCAGTGTGGCCATTTCTCCATAGCATCCCATGGAAGGAGCCAGCATCAGCACTGATATACATTGGTTGTGTCATTGTTCCATCACAGGGTAAGAGCAGGGCACAGATCATTCTGCCTGTGTGTCCTGCATGACTGAACTTCTGGGGCTGCCTCTTGTCACTTTTGTCAGAAGGTGCTGTTGCCATATTTCCATGCATACAGCCTAAGGGATTTTTTTTTTAATAAAAAATGCACTTTTTGTGTGGAAATGCACAGCATAGTCTGCAGCAAGCTGCTCTGTATACAGGGAATAAAAAGAGAGATGCCCACTCTAACTCTAGCTTCCTGGTAGTCCCCAACCTTTGATTGTATAGCCTAATTCTTCTCCTTCAGACCCACCCTGTCCCTCATGTGCCACAGCCTGTTCCTTCTATTTCAGCAGCCGTCTGTCTCCCCAGCACCACCTCCTTCCCTCTCTTTTGTGCCCATGTTGGAATTAACTGAGGGCTGATTTTTAGGGGTCTGCATTACTGAGCCAGGGACACACTTGCAGCTGCATGGACAAGAAGTGGCTTTGTGTTGGTGTGAGGACACTGATGGATGCCTTTGTTCAGTGTAAATGGTGTGGTCAGCTGTGAAACAGGACATCCTCCTGTCAGCAGGAATAGCATCCCTTGGGCAGACTGCAAGGGAGGCTGAGCAAATGCCACAGGGTGACTTCTTCCACAGGAACTTTCAGTTTTGTCCCAGGCAGAGAAGGGAGTCCCTGTTGCTGGCAGGAAGCAGGACAGCATGTGGGACAACATTCCAGGGTTGTGCTCCCATGTTTTGGTGCCAATCCAGTGTGTCCAGTCAGACCCCAGAATTCCCAGATCATTCCCCTGCCAAGGGCTGAGCTGACTGGGAGCTTGTCCCAGCTCTTCTGTGGCTTTGCAGAAGTGGGAGGGAATTCCCAGTGTCCCTCCTGATGGCAGAGCCCAGCTGGACATCAGGACGTGGGGCAAGTCTGCTTTAGTAGTGCTAGATCTCTCCTACCTTCCTCCCTGAGCTCTCACTAGAGGCACTTTGGGAAGAGGCACCTGCTCAGTGTGTGCTCCAGGACAGTCTCCATTGCCCTTCTTGAGCTGCTGCCTCCACAAGCTTTTATGCCACTATGGGAGTTTGAAATAAGTTTTTTATAAGGTTTGTAAGACTTTGCCTTGCCACAGATCTTGCTGGTTTTTCTCTTCTGCTTGTGCAGTAAATTGTTTGTTTAAGAATAGGATAACTTGGACCTGGAAAAAAAAAAAATCTGTCTTGGACTTTGTTGAGCTGAAGGTTTTGGAGTGGGAGCAGATTTCAGGGCGTCATTGATACCGAAGATATTTTAATCTCCCTCACAGCCATTACAGGAGTATTAAAATACTCACCTCAGTTCTGCCTGAGAACATTTCCAACAGCGCAATTGACTTGCTTCTGTGTGTGTCACACCTGCTCATCCACACCAGTGGGGGAAACAAGCACTAAGCCCATTGCTGATCATTCTGAGAACATGGAAGTAGATTCCTTGTGCTGAGCATTCTGCAGCTGGAGATAGAAATCCACACATTCCTCATCCCTCAACGCTTGACAAGGTGCAAGGGAAAAATGCAAAGCTCTAAACAAGATGTTAAATACTGAGACTGCTGTTACTGTTTTCACACTGATTTGTACTTTGCAGTAGTGCCTCAAGAGGACTAGTTCTGTTCTGCTGAAAGAGCTGGAATAGCTCTAGAAACTCTGGCTGAAGTTCTTGTCATCACTCTCTGTGAGCAAATGTGACAGTCACTGCAAGCCCAGCTGAGCTGAACTTCATTGATAGCCAATACTGTGTTTGCTGGATTGTTTAGATATTTGTATTTAATACTGTGTAATGACTGGCATGTGCAAAGTGTGCACTGTTATTGCTGAAGTGATGTGAACCCCCACGGTGGGGGTTATTTAGAGGGGTTGCCTCAAGGCACCTCAGGGTTCCTCACACTGTGACAGCCTCTCCTCACTGTCAGTACACAAGTCTTGCAGAGATCAATCTTCTTAGTGCCTAAATGAGGTGCTAAAAGTTAGGTAGTGTGAAAATTTCATAGTGCACTACTCATGTTTCAGGCACAGCCTATCTGAAATGAGCCTGATCCAGTTGTGAAACCTCCTTCCATAAAGCTGTGCAGCATCTCAGGATAACAGGGAGCTTCAGTTGACTTTCCTTGAAGGAACTACTCTTGAATGCCTTGTAGAAGGAATAAATATAGTTCATTTGGGGGAGGGAAAGGTTCAAACAGCACAATAGATTTTAATTAAAAATAAATATCTAAAGAGCAGCCTGACCGCATTGTTGTAACCAAGATCACTTGGATGTTACAGGATTTTTCGTATGTGCACAAAGTTCCATCATTTCAACCTTTCGTGGGCTCCTCCCTGTTTGCTCCACTGAAGATCCTGCCCAGCCAGTGCCTCCTACCTCTGAAGATTCCAGATGCCTGCATCTTCAGGCCTTCTTGGGCTGTTCCTCCGAAAATTGAACAACTTCCATTGCCACCTGCAGCCACTTTCATTAGAGATGGCTACAAGTAAGTACAGCCTTGGAGGAAATGGGTCTGTCAAGCCCATGCCTAAAGCTGAATAGCTAAAATGGTTGTATTGACTGCTTTAACCTGCAAATGTATTTTAAACCTTTTAGGTTTGTCGTTGACTGAGATGAAAACAGTTCTGATAGCAGGAACATTTAACCCTGGCTTTGGCAGTCAGGGCTGTTACAGTGTGTGTCCACTCTCAGTGCTTTTAAAAGAACAGGAACATGCAGTGCCTGAATTAATGGTAATTTGTGATACAGGAAAATACTGTAATTCAACAGAAACCACAAGTGTTGGGGAACAAAATGAATGCACTGAATCCATCACATCTCTGCCCTCCCATTGCCATGTCCAGCCTCCAGCCAGGCTCCCTTGTGTCACTTTGAGCTCTAGCCTGGTGATCTCTGGTGCTGGTGATTCCATTTGCCCTTCTGAGGGCTCTGGAAATGTTGAGTAGGCCTGTGAGAGCTCCCCAGTCTGTGCCCATGGGCGCTCCTCTGAACTCCTGTGGTGTCCTGAGTGGGGCTGTGGGGAGCTGCTGATCAGACAGACCTTGGTCCATGTCCTGTCCTATCCCACCCTTCCTGATACCAAATGAGGAGAGTGCTGTGACCTACAGGGAACCACTGACATTCATTTTGAAAGCTTGGATTCCTCACTGAGTTCTCAGAAATTAGCAATGTTTGTGGAGAAAATTCATTGCTGGAGATTTTGGAAGCTAGCAAGAATTTGAACCATTAAATTAATAAAACCTCTTAAAAAGCATGGCAATAGTACAAAGGTCTCCTACTGCACTGCTTCATTTCTAGAGGAAGCCCCAGCACCACCTCCTTCAGTCTGTAAATCCTTTAAATCAGTCCTTTTGCAGCCCCAAAGGGTCCTTCAGTGTTCTCAGAAGAATTGCAAAGAAGAAATTGTAAACCCTTGATATAGTGCCTAGGGAGCAATTTCATTCTCTCTTTTTTTCATAATAGTAACCGATGCACCGGGCCTGAGCTGGTTATTAATTTCAGGTATTTGTTGGGGGAAAAAACCCTTTCATTTTTAATCTAATCCAATTAGAGTGAGGATTATTACTGCAGGCTTCCGACAGAGTAGTGATTGCCAATCAGGGTTTCTAGGTCACCTTTTCTTATTAGTCTGAGGCACTCACTCTGCTGCAGCTCCACAACTCCTTCAGACCCTGCTTCATTATTTTCTCCTCTCCTGCTTTGAGCTGGACACACATCAGTTCAAGGTAATAAAATGATTGTAAGGAAAGAGGTCTTTGGTGTTTTCAAGTCACAAATGATAGTCCTTTCCAGTAACATGCAAAATACACTGGGAGGACAGACAAACATGGAAAAATCCTGTTTCCCCTTCCTTATCCAGAGACTCATTGGGTTCTTACACTCTTTCCTCGTTCTAATATGTAATTAACACATTACAAGAAAAGTAAGCAGGTTAGAAGTGATGTGGAAAGAGAAAAGTAAGATCTTTTTCTTTGATTGGCCCCTATTACCTGTTTCTTGAAATGAGTCTTTGCAGATGGAAGACAGATCTCATGGGAATGTACAGACTGTTCTGTGGTCACTTGAATTTGGCAGGAAATGATAAAAAGAGAGTAATAAAACCCAGTCAGGAATGGAGATGACCCAAAATTACGATTCTTAGCTTTACTGAACTAAGAGTTTGTAATGGAACTTATCCCATTGTGCCATTGACTGCGTAATAGGAAATGAGGATTTGAATTTATGTCCATGAGGTGACACTGCATATCAGAGCCACATATATGACTTGTGACAGCTATTTTAGGTGATCAATTTCTAAAATAAAGATTTCTATCTCTCTGAAATACTTTCATTTCTGCTATATCTCTTCATAGTGTGTTTAAAATAAAAGCTACTGTTCTTTGTTTTTTCCTTAAAATAGTTGCAAACTTTCTAAATCTTAATTTGATCATTTATCTAGAGATTGTTCTCAAGAGTGTTTGAGTTTTAGGCCATAAGAATAGTCTTTAAGAGGGTGAAGTGATATTATTTATCATAATGATAAATACCAGTGGTGCTTGTGGTGAGAATTCCAAGTTCTGTTGAGAGCCTTGAGTCAAGGTTACAAGCAGAGTGTTCTTTACTGCAGTTTCAATGAGTCCCTTCAGGTTCTGCTATCTCCTTGTATTTAAAAATGAGCTTTGACAGAAGGGGTTTCTGTTCCCATCCCTTCCCTGCAGCAACGTGCCCAGCGTGGGCAGCCTGGCGGAGCAGGACTACCTGCAGATGAGCACGCCCCAGATGAGCACGCCGGTGACGCTCAACAGCGCGGCCCCTGCCAGCAACAGCGGCGCGGGGGTGCTGCCGTCCCCGGCCACGCCGCGCTTCTCCGTGCCCACGCCGCGCACGCCGCGCACGCCCAGGACTCCCCGGGGCGGGGGCACCGCCAGCGGCCAGGGCTCCGTCAAGTACGACAGCACGGACCAGGGCTCCCCCGCCTCCACCCCCTCCACAACGCGGCCGCTCAACTCGGTGGAGCCGGGCACGGTGCAGCCCATCCCGGAGGCGCACAGCCTGTACGTGACCCTGATCCTCTCCGACTCCGTGCTCAACATCTTCAAGGACAGGAACTTTGACAGCTGCTGCATCTGCGCCTGCAACATGAACATCAAGGGGGCCGATGTGGGGCTGTACATCCCCGACTCCTCCAACGAGGATCAGTACCGCTGCACCTGCGGCTTCAGCGCCATCATGAACCGCAAGCTGGGCTACAACTCCGGCCTCTTCATCGAGGACGAGCTGGATATTTTCGGCAAGACCTCGGACATCGGCCAGGCTGCAGAAAGGCGACTGATGATCTGCCAGAGCAACTTGATCTCGCAGATGGGAGAGGGAGCCAGGAGGAGCCAGGAGCCTCCCATGAGCCTCCTGCTGCTGCTGCAGAATCAGCACACGCAGCCCTTCACCTCACTGAGCTGCCTGGATTACATGGCCTCCAACAACCGCCAGACGCTGCCCTGTGTCAACCTGAGCTATGACCGGCTGCAGGCTGACAGCAACGACTCCTGGGTGGAGTGTTTCAATGCCCTGGAGCAGGGCAGGCAGTACGTGGACAACCCCACGGGGGGCAAGGTGGACGAAGCCCTTGTCCGAAGTGCCACTGTCCATTCCTGGCCTCACAGCAACGGTATGGGCACAGCTGAGCCTTTTGTCTCTGAATGTTTCGTGACCTCTGTAGAGTTGTTTAGTTGTGACCCACATAATCTTTTTGTGGGAAATGATAGGACTGAAAATATGCTAAAGTACGTTTCTGAAAGCTTGTAAATTACACCTAAAGTACCAATAATCTAGTTGTCCTGAGACTTTGTGGCTTAAATTGGGAATGAGTGTGTAGAAGTTCACAAATCTGAAGTAAATTCAGATATTTGGGGGAAGGCAAAATTAGGGGCCCTTTTTTATTTTGGAGAAGGGTAAAAGCAGTCAGCAGAAAAGAATTGCTCTGCTTGGGTTAGAGGGAAAAAGGGGAAAAAGTACCAAGGGGGGGAAAAACTGTAATTAAATATTATTTGTTTGTATACTGAAGATGCTCTGGCATCTTATGACCTGAGCTAGACACCAGTGATACTGAAATGTGTGTGTAAGGGCCTGTGGTGACAGCAGTGTTTTTGAAAATGCCACATTAAGTGCCATCCACCTAAATAGAGTTGTCCAAATTCCATGGGCAGTGTGCAGAGCAATTCAAGGAACAATCCACAAAAGCTATTGCCGTGTCTGAGGGATTGCTGTCCCTCCCTGAAGTGACTGCTGCTCCTTGTCCCTTGCAGTGCTGGACATCAGCATGCTGTCCTCCCAGGATGTGGTGCGCATGCTGCTCTCCCTGCAGCCCTTTCTCCAGGATGCCATCCAGAAGAAGAGGACGGGAAGGACCTGGGAGAACATCCAGCATGTGCAGGGACCACTCACCTGGCAGCAGTTCCATAAGATGGCAGGACGGGGGACCTATGGTACCTGCACTGGGCTCTGTGCCAACTTAGAATGCAGCTTCCTAGAAATGGGCACTTTCTCCTGGAAATGATAGGAAAGGGCTGTTCATACAGCTTGGGGTCATGGTGGGGGTACTCTTTAGAAAGCTTTAAAGTGCCTCCAGACACCTTTGTCACCCCCTCCAGGTGATGCACATTTACAGGGAGCAGAAACTGTGGGTGAGGCTCAGACCAAAGCAAGCTGGCGTAGACATAATGGGAGCAGAGGGAACTGCTGAAATCAGCCACATCATAATGGGAACAGGGCCTGTGTGAGCTCTGCAAATCCAGAAAAACTGGGAATGCTTTCTCCACACATGTTCCCATAGCCTTAATGAGAAGTTTCAGTATCTCCTGGCTCTAAGTGGCACTTCTGTAAAATGCAAAATAACAAAACAGATTTTGTCTGTGCAGGTTTGCAGAATAACGACTGACATTTCAGTCTGTATTTCTTGTTTGCAGTTTATTTCAGTCTTAACCAGTGCAGTCTGGTTTAATGTTTTTCCTACAGCTCCACCACGCTTTGCTCTCTATTGGTATTTGATATATTGCTGCTGTCCTTGGGGCTGGGACAACTGGGGGCAACTCCAATTCCTGTCTAAAGCTGTTGTGTCCCACCAAGAGCACTTCTAATAATTTTTCCAGCATTTGTAATTTGAAGAGTTAGGATTTACCACTTGTTACCGGAAAATAACACCAAAATTCCCATAGACTGCAGAGCAGAAACTTTGATGGAAAGTCAGTGAATTTTACTGGATGCTGACTTTTTAATAAAGTTGAATTATATTCTGCAGGAACAACTGGGTATATTTTAGCTTGACATTTTCAGCAATACTTCTTCTACTGAGGCAGTATCTGGGAGACATCCTGTTACACTGGATAATAATCCTCTCTGTGGGGACAGCAGTGCTTGGAGCACATCCTATGGAGAGGGACCGGAGGCAATTTTTAGAATTATACTAACTTTGTGTAGTGTTATATACCTGGGAATGAATTTCTCTAAGCATCAGTAATTTTGCACAATGGAGGTGGATGAAGAGCTGTAAGGTCAGATTTTGTGTGTTCCTGTTATTACTTGTGATTGAACAGGAACTCCTGGGCTATGGTTATGGATATGACAAAGGAAAACCAGGAGATAAAGCCTTGGGAAGGGCAGTACATGAGCATGGAGTACACTGGGAGATGTTTTATTGCAGCTTTCTAGGAAAGTTTTAAGGGGTGCTTGGATCAACTCCCTCCTCTTTGGCCTACAACTGTGATGATATGACATTCCTTAAGTACGATATAAATCTTCCCTCTCCTTTATTAAATATCATTTCTAAGAAGAACGGCTGGGAGCAGATGGTGTATCAGGCGTGGCACACGCTTAATAACCATTTCTACTCCATGATAAACCTGTTGGACACTCAGAACAGCAAGAGCTGAGTGATTTCGAGTATTCCTGTAAAAGAACCCATTTCCTGGGCCATCAGAGACCCCCTGCAGTTAAACCAGATATTTTAACATTTTTTCTTTATTTGTTTTTTCTCCCGTGAAGGTTCTGAGGAATCTCCTGAGCCGCTCCCGATCCCGACGCTGCTGGTGGGCTATGACAAGGACTTCCTGACAATCTCTCCATTCTCCCTGCCCTTCTGGGAGAGGCTCCTGCTGGACCCCTACGGGGGTCATCGGGATGTCGCCTACATCGTGGTGTGTCCGGAAAATGAGGCCTTGCTCGACGGAGCCAAAACTTTCTTCAGGGACTTGAGTGCTGTATACGAGGTTGGAAAGAGGGACCACACTGAATTATTGCTTCTTAAGTGTCATTGCTGCTCCAGTGCATGTCCACTGGGAGAAATCCATGGGGTTTAAAGTAACAACTTTGAAGAAGAGGGTTTTTTTTCATTCTGAGGGCTTTCGGCACTTTCAGAGTCCAAGAAGCTGTCTGAATGACACTGGGATTCTCTGGGCATTTTGGGGCATTGCTGTCTGCTCTTCCCAGCACGCATTCATTTCACAGAGGAGGCAGCAGTGGCATTAATAGAGTTGCAGCCTCCCAGTGATAGCCCAACCAAGCCTAAAGAGCAAGGAGCACATTAAAGACGCTGTCGCTTTCTTACAGTTGCTAGGCTGGGGATAAAAGCAATTATTTCTTTAGCATGTACTCCCCAATATGTCAGATCATTCTGTAACCTTAGTTTTGCTGTGAGTGCAGTTCAAGCCAACAGATAAATGCAACCCTTTTTTCTAGATATTTATTAGGAAGCCCCCAGCTGTGTGCTGAGAATGAGGGACTTAAGCCACAAACCAGTCTCTCTAACTTCCTGGGGTGGTTGGCATCTCCTTACGGGCGTCTGTCCTTCCCTCCCTGGCAGATGTGCAGACTTGGGCAGCACAAGCCCATCTGCAAAGTGCTGCGGGACGGGATCATGCGGGTGGGCAAGAGCGTGGCGCAGAAGCTGACGGACGAGCTGGTGAGCGAGTGGTTCAGCCAGCCCTGGGGCTCCGAGGACTGTGACAATCATTCCAGGCTCAAGCTCTACGCGCAGGTCTGCCGCCATCACCTCGGTGAGTGACGCCCCACGGCTCTGGGACTCCGGGGGACCTATGCAAACCCACGGTGGTGGTTTTCTAAAGGTGTAGATTATGGTCTGGTTAAAAATTTAGAAGTTATTAAAGGCTTTATCTTAAATTCTTCCATGTTAAATTTGCTTCCTTCAGAAAGTTGTGTTGTTTGTCACTCTGGGGATTGTGTCAGAGATTAAAATTCTTATCCTTTTAGAAAAGTCAGTTTGGTACAGGCTGTTTGTGTATCGCAAAGATCACAGAATGACAATCTGGTCTGGTTGAAAGAGACCATAAAATTCATCCTGTTCCACCCCCTGGGACACCTTCTACCAGACCAGGTTGCTCCAAGTCCTCTGCAACCTTGCCCTTAATACTTGCTGGGATGGGGCAGGTGTTCCACACCAGACTGAAGGTGTCCATGGATCTGGTTTATTGCTGCTGACACATCTCATCACACCTGTGTGACAGAGCCTCTAGTAAAGGTGTATTTATAGGAGAGGGGAGGTCACTGGGACTCTGCAAAGGCAGCGAGTTAACACAGGGGCAGAAGAGAACGTGCTGGTGTCCTTGATGTCTGGTGCCTCAGTCTGCTGTATGTGGATCCTTGGAACAACAGGACTCTGAAGGCACCTTCTCCCTTGGACCTCACACTGGTGTATTTCCCCCCTGAAACAGTGACACTTTTTAACAGATCAGTCTGGTTGGTTTTGTTATGGCACCCTGCCCTGCTCTGTATTACACCAATGTCGGGAGCACTTGTTTGGTGAGGGACTGTAGAGCCTGAGAGTGTGGAAGTGTGTAACATCTCCTGGGGTAGGATATCTGACTTCTCCTGGAAGCTGAGTTCCTGGAGTCACCTAATTTGAGCTGGGGACAGACATGGCTGTTTCCTCCCAGAATGGTCCAGAGTCAGGATATATTGTATGTGACTGAGAATTGGGATCTTAGCACGAGACTCAGGAATTATGGCAAGCTGAGAAATTATTACAACACTACTGAGGTGCCTCAGACTTCACCACAGAAAGAGGCAGCATGTGCACAGCCAGGTGAGGAACTGGGCTGCTCAGTTCACACCTGAGGCATCTGGCAGGGGCAGCATTGGAAACTTCCCCACTGGTGATTTACACCACCTGAGGGAGCAAATAAATAATAAATATTCATTTATCACTGTGGTATCTCACAGCAGAAATAACTACATTAAAGTTTGCCATGATTGTAGCTCCAATATAAATGACTCTAAGATTTCCAGGCTGACAGAGATAACCCATCAGAGAGCTGAGCAGTGTACAATGCTGTTGCTGCCACACAGTTTGGCCAGAGAGCAGAATGTGTCAGTACCAGCTTAAAGTCACAGAGCCCTGCAAATTCAGTCCTGGTTTTAAAGACAATTGATTCATATCAGTTCAAACTGACACCCTGAGAAATGGATTCCAAAGCAAACATTGGTCATGGAGATTCCATTCTCAGCATTTGTATGCTCTTAGAATGTTGTGAAGGTGCAGGGAACGTCATCCGAGTAGCAGGTTGATGCAGGTTCCTTTGATCTGTCATTAATCCCTCTTTCCATGCCATTCCAGCACCTTACTTGGCCACTCTGCAGCTGGACAGCAGCCTCCTGCTGCCCCCCAAGTACCAAACGCCGGCTCCAAGCCAG
The DNA here is from genome assembly GCA_013400175.1 of Phainopepla nitens. Lineage (NCBI taxonomy): Eukaryota > Metazoa > Chordata > Aves > Passeriformes > Bombycillidae > Phainopepla > Phainopepla nitens. Next base: position 452,460 of record VXBQ01006521.1, on the reverse strand, counting down.
CCGCAGGCAGCTCCCGGGAGCTCGGGACCCGCTCCCTCCAGCTCCTCCTCGTGTCTCTCGGGCGCCGCCGGGGCCCCTGCCACGGGCAGCTCCTTCAGCTCCACGCCCAGCGCGGGCGCCACGAGCCTTCCGGCAGGGAGCGCCTCCTCCTCGGGCTCCTCGGTGCCACAGCTGTCAGCGTCCTCTGCCACGCCCGGTGCCAGCCAGATGGGCACCTCCTCCACGCCCGGCTTCAGCGGCAATGCGGGCTCGGGGCAGAGCAGCAGCGCCGCCGGAGGCACGGCCGAGCGCTCGCAGGGCAGCGCCGGTCCCGGCGCAGACACCGAGCCGGGCCCCAACCTACCACAGCAGCAGCAAGAGGGACAGGAAGGGTAAGTGAAGTGCTCGCATGGCTCAAAGTGCTGCTCGCTGATCCCCTGTCTGTGCTCAGCCAGCCTCTAAGCTGTAGGGAAACCCTTCAAAGGAGAGGCTCCTCTGACAGGCGCAGCACAGCCGAGCAGGTGGGAGCAGAGCAGGGCCTGTTCCTGTGTGAAGCAGTCACTGACAAAGGGGAGCTGGAAAAAACGCCCCTCCCCCTTGTCATCACAAGAATCCTAGCCTGGATCAGCTGCATGGACCCTCCACCCGCCCTGTCCTTGCAGAACCAGGAGCACATGGAGTGTGTCAGGTCCTATGCCACACTTAGGGCTTGGCACTTGCAGGTACCCCGTGGAGCTGAGTGCCTCTTGCTCCATCACACCTGCAACATTAACAGAGGCAAAATGCAAGCCACGTTGCTTTTTTTTTTTTTCCTAATTCTTTTGCATTGCAGGTGTTGTTTTGCAAGCAGGCACACTGCGAGGTCAGGAGACATGATTGTAGTCCTGTTACTTCAAAATAAATTTGGGCAGCACAACTTCTTTAAAGACTTCATTATGAATAGCCATCCATCACATAAAAACTAAGAAAAGGGTTTTTTGTATTTATTTATTTATTACATTGTATGTAAGTATCTTCCTGAGGCAGCATGTTTTTCATTACTCTCATAATAATGCACATTGCTGATAGTCCTGGTGTGCGTTACTGAGAGGGAAACGCCCACATCCTGCTGTAACTGGGCTTGTCCTTGAGACATCTGTTCCCTGATCTGTGCAAAACACCCTTTGAGCAGCTGCAGGGGCTTCTGACAGAGGCTGAGCTGCTTTGATCACTTACAGATGTTGAGCCTCTCTCTCCTGGCTGAGGCACGGGAGGAGCATTTTACAAAGTAAGAAATTCTCAATCGCTTGTTCTGTTACAATTGGAGCCTTCCTTGGACCTGAGCAGGACTCCAGGCTCCATGAATTGCTTTGGCACTTTTAAATTCCTACTCTTCCCCTTCCACCTCTCCCAAAAGCAAACCCAAAACTGCACCAAAACCCAGACACGCACCTACATGGAAGGACACACAGCTAAGGAGTCAGCTTTTCCGTATTCTATACGCCAGTCTGATTGCATTCAGTGAGATGCTGTTAGACTGTATGGTACCTTTAATGCCTAAATAACCCCAGGTATTTCAGATTAGGAGCTGCTGTGGGCACAACTCATCTCAGTGCCTGTCCTCATGGGTTTTAGTTTTGCTTCTGGATGCCTTCCTTCCCCCTGGCCCAGGCTGGCCCCAGACACAAGCAGTGCTCACCGTGTGGCTCTGCCCGCAGCACGTCGGAGCGGGAGCGGATCGGGATCCCCACGGAGCCGGACGCCGCGGACAGCAACGCCTACCCCCCCGCCGTGGTCATCTACATGGTGGACCCCTTCACCTACACTGCCGACGAGGAGTCTGCCTCCACCAACTTCTGGCTCCTGAGCCTCATGAGATGCTACACAGAAATGTTGGACAACTTGCCTGAGAATATGAGGAATTCTTTCATTCTCCAGGTAATTCTGCCTTCCTCTGTATCCTCACACTGAGTCTCTGTCACAGCACACCTGTGATATGGACACTGTGCTAAAAAAGATAAATGGGGGTAATGTATGGAATGCAGGTGGCATTTAGAAATTATTTTGTTGACAGTACAAGTCTGTATATTAAAACAACCACTTGTGTTTGTTTTGATGAGGAAATTAATTTGAGCAGCCACCGTATCCCTGCATCGAATCTGTCCCGTGGTCCCAGCAATCCTATCTGCTCAATGCTCCCTGGAGAGAGATTTCAATTATTTAAGTTGTAACTCGAGTTGCCATTACCAAAGCTGGCCAGTTGCTCCTTTGATTACTTTACATGTTGAGTTGTTTGCTGTTTATATTCCCTTGATTTATACTATTTAATCCAAAAGAAGTATGTGAAGCCAGACATTGAATGTATAATATAACTATTGTATTGTTATTATCTGCTTCTTAAAAATAACTTACCATGTAACTTGGCATATAGAAACAGTTACTTACTATGGAATTGCTCAAGAATTGAATTTGTGCAGCCAGAGGCAACTCTTGGCCTCTTGCCCAGGCTGGCTGCATTTTGCCAGGCCTTCTGTCACAGAGGCTGAGCCTCAATAAATGTGGGGGGAATGGGAGGCCGGAGGGCACAGGCAGGAACAGTGTGGGAAGGATTTCTGTGCACCTTATGCGTGTCTGCTCACCTTGGTTTAAAGGTATTTCAAATGAGTTAAAAAAAAAAGAAGGAAGTTCTCGTGGTGTCTCAAGTTGGGCATGGAAAACTGGTTTTTTTTTTGTTAGCTTCTGACCTCTTTGTCCCCTGAAAGGATGGGGGAAACTGTCACCAAAATATTTCAGGCTTTGGGATGAACTGAAAATCATATCCACAACTTCATATTGTGGTAGGCTGCAGGCGACTTATTGATCCAGACCTGGAGACACTGAAACCAAAGCAGCCACTGATACCACGGTGTCTGAAACACCAGAACTGTGTAACTTCTGCACTGCCATTGGAGCTGAGACTGTCACACACTGACCCTTTTTCTCAGTGCTGTTTGTTTCCACATTCTCTGTTTGTTACTCAAAATACATTTTGCCAGTTGAAGTCAAAACAGCAATTTTCTCTAAGTCAAGGGAAACATGATCCATTTCCAGCACTGTATTCTTACAGCTGTACTACAGCACACACAACATGCAGTTACTTCATAATAAATCAAACCCAAATGTTTGCAGCTTTATTACCATTCCTGTACAGAGGGGGAAGGCTCAGCTTCTGAAATCCTTGGGTAAAGCTGGCTTTTAAAAACACACAGGCACATTTAGTAAGCAGAATGTGCTGCCAAGGTTCTGAAGGTTCAAGCAAGAACCATAAAGTAGTAGAAGCTTTGTGACACTTAAGTTTTATTACTAGTGGAAATATTTGTTGAAAGAATCTGTTTGGGTCTTGTAGTGTTGGCTACAATGTAAATGTTTTATATTGACAGCTTCTGCTCCAAAGATCTCACTGTAAAAGGAAAGACACTTTTAACAGCCACGAATGGGGCTTGTACAACTAAACTAGTAGATAAAAACAGTGAGGTTACAGGGATTTAATTCTAATTTTAAAATAGGCTTGATATGAAAACCGGGTTTTGTCATGCTTTGTTTCCTTCTTAAGGAATGTTGTGCCATTTCTCCTTACTGCTCTTGTTGTGTAGTTGGGTCTTAGCCCCCAAACTCATCTCCCAGGCAAATCTCCCTGTAGCTCTGGTTCTTGCTGGTTGAACCTATGAATCCTTATGGGCTGCTTCCCATGACTTTCTGAAACAAATGAAACTGAGCAGCAGCTGAGGCTGCGGAGCTTCCACTGGGAACTAAATTGAAAAGGCAAAACAACCACACAAACCATTGAAACAGAATCTTAATTGTGCCCTCTACACCCCTCTGTAAGGATGACACCACAGTGCCAGTCCCCACAAGGACAGCAGACAATTCCCAACCCTGACCATGAGGCATGGAGCCAAACCTGCCTGAACACAACGTTCAGGGATTGTGTGGTTCAGGCCACCTGCAAGTGAAGATGTTGCCCAGAAAAATACTTTTAAAAAATTCAGCGTGTTTGAATGCAGGTGTTTGGGTTTTCTGGATTAAAATTCACTCTCATTGTGATGGAAGCAGTTTTGTCCCAGGGAATGCAGTCCCTGCCTGCTGCCACTCCTGCCAAGGGACCTGTAATGCAAATTGTGGAGCATTCCAAAGTGTGCTGGGTGTTCAGTGACTAATGACTATGTGGATCTGGTTGGATAGTAATGAGCAGCTCCTGGAAACCTCTCAGCCCTGTTTTATTGTGTGTCTGAATTCCACAGATTGTGCCTTGCCAGTACATGCTGCAGACAATGAAGGATGAACAGGTTTTCTACATTCAGCACTTGAAGTCTCTGGCATTCTCTGTGTACTGCCAGTGCAGGAGGCCCCTGCCCACACAGATCCACATCAAGTCCCTCACAGGCTTTGGGCCAGCTGCCAGCATTGAGATGACCCTCAAAAATCCTGAGGTTGGTATTGGTGGCAAGAAAATCAAAGTCTGTTAATAAACCGTAACCACTTTTCCTCAAATATCGAACAGTAGAGAAAATACTTGTCTGGGGACTTTTTTAAAGGTATAGAAAACAATGATGGTATAAAGGGAAAAGGCAAGCTAATATGGAATAGAAAAGAGTAACAAAAACATCAGGCTAGCTTGCTTTCAAAAACATTTTAAGCTTCTAGGTTGGACATAAAGTAAAAGGTTAAAGTGTGAAAGAAGAGAAAATGAACATTGTTAGCTGGGATTCTGAGTCATTTTGTGGTTTCAGTCTATAGTGCTCCAACCAGAATTTAAACCCAGCCTTTATTGCTGTTCACATATACATATGCATATATATGAAATAAGTTCCTGCACCTAATTGCAGATGTTATATTAATTCCCTGAGGTAATAGAGAAATCCCCGTCTTCAATGAGCTTATCTTTTATCTATTTAAACTGTAAATATTAAAGCTCTGATTCTGGAATTTCAGGGATTTCAAAGGAAGAATAATCCATCCTACTTTCTATGAATGTTTTGCATTCTTTCAAAGATAACTATGAATATTTTATTTAGATTTAATGGACCAACGAAACACTTAAACACTTACCTTGGCATAAAGAGCTGCTTGGGAGGGTCTAAAAACCTACTTGCAAAGCCAAACTTATTGGGATTTACTTATTGCATTTAATTAATCTCTGTTTATTGCATTTTATACATTTGCTCTCAGTCTGCACTGCAGACTCCCAAGCTTGACTGAAGAATTCAGAAAATACCCTGACCATTTTTTAATTATGGAACATGTCTGGTGAGGCCTCTCCTGTGTGTTCTCCAGAGAGGAGTTCCAAGGCAAAGATGGGTTTGGGGTGCCCATGTGGGAAGCAGCTTTGCAGAAGATGGCCTGGAGGTCCTGTTGGACACGATGCATGCACCCAAGGAGCAGCAGTTGGGCTGCCTTGGGAAGGGGCTACAGCATAGCCAGGGAAATGCTAGTCCTCCTACCTTCTGGGCTCCTCAGAACAAGAAACTGAGGCACTGGAGCAAATCCAGCCAAAGGCCTAAAGATGATAAAGGGACAGGAGGATCTGACAGCTGAGGGGGTTTAAACTCCCACCCGTGTGAGAGACTGGTCCAAAGACTGCTTTCATACACTGGGTTACCTGTACGTAAAAATAAATCTTTAGATAGGTTTGAAGTGCATCAGCTTTAACTGACAGCAGTAAATTGTCTATAGCCCCCCTTTTCCTAGTCTCCCTCCTAACTAGGAATGCTTTGAATTGTCTCCTCGTTTCAAACTTGCTTGTCTCTGTACTCGCTGCCAGTGTGTGTGTATTCCTTGTGTTCAGTAGTTTCTGACCTATATGCTGATGGTTGTGCTGACTCTGTTGCAGAGGCCCAGCCCAATCCAGCTGTATTCACCTCCTTTCATCCTGGCTCCCATCAAAGACAAGCAGACAGAGCTGGGAGAGACATTTGGAGAGGCCAGTCAGAAATACAACGTGCTCTTTGTTGGCTACTGCCTGTCCCACGACCAGCGCTGGCTCCTGGCGTCCTGCACCGACCTGCACGGGGAGCTGCTGGAGACCTGCATTGTCAACATCGACCTGCCCAGCAGGTACTCACTGCCCTTTGCTTCTCCCATGGATCCATGTCTCGGAGTCATCCCTCACCAGCTCCTTGCACATCCCTTCCATCCCCTTTCCTGCTCAGGAGATCATGCTGGTGTTGTTACAGTGAGAACATTTCAGTTGGCACTTCTGGGTTTTCAGATCTGCCCAGGGAAAAGTGACCGAGTTACACTTGTTTTACAATTCGTTTTACAATTTGTTTTACAACTGTTTTGCTTACAAATCTTACCTTGAGGAACACCTGGTGTGTGGCTCAGCAGTTTGATGGCACTGTAACAGTACTGAAAGCAGACACATAAGCTTTTCTTGTTAGTAGTAGTAAAGGTAAGTTAGGGACTGGCCAGAACTCTGTAGAGGGCAAACAGTAACTTAATTATAGAGAGAACAGAAATGTGAATATTGTCCTTGATTCTCCTCTCACTCTTGTTTTTAACTCCTTCCCCTGCAGGTCAAGGAGGAGCAAGTTGTCTGCCCGGAAGATTGGGCTGCAGAAGCTCTGGGAATGGTGCATTGGCATTGTCCAGATGACATCCCTGCCATGGAGAGTCGTCATCGGGCGCCTGGGCCGGCTGGGCCACGGGGAGCTGAAAGGTGTGCAATTGTCAGGGCTGCCAGTCCCAGGGTGTGGAGTGGGACAGGGACCCAGGCTGCAAGGCAGGATGGCTCAGACCTGATCACAAACCTTTCAAACTAAAAATCTGAGAGTGATAATAACTACAGAATTGTTTAGGTTGGGAAAGCCCTCTGAGCTCATGAAGTCCAACTTCCCCAGCACTGCTGAGGCCACCACTGATCCACATCCCCAAGTGCCACATCCACACAGCTTTTGAACGCTTCCAGGGATGGGGACTCAGCCATTCCTCTCAGTTTTGGATCACCTGCAGACTTGCTGAGGGTGCACTCTGCCATCACACAGTGGCATTAGGGTGAATTTGGCTTAACCTTCCCAAGTCCTGTCTCTGCTTCCTAGAACCATGACCTTACAAAAGGTAAACAAAGTGTGCCAAATTCTATCACAGATTGTATAGACTGTTGTTTATTTTGCCAGAGATTAGTGAGGGTAAACATGGATGGGAAGCCACATATCCAGGCTTCCCAGGCAGGGCTCCTTAAGAGTTTGTAATCAACACCAGAGCTGCTGAAGCCCTTTCCCGTTCTCTCCCTTTGTCCCCATCGTTGTCTTGATGCCCACTCGACCAAGTGGATCTGAGTGTAAAGTACCTGGCAGAGAAATCACCCGGATCCTCCAAACTGGAATCTCCAGGGCCATGACAGCATGGATTACAGGAAAGCTGGCTGCAGTCCTACCTTGGCAATGAATTCCTGTATTGGTTTCCATAAACCTTTCCTTGTTTGTGCCCTGGGTTTGATGCTACTCCCTCGTGTTGTGCAGGATTTGCACACTGTCCTTCCAAGGGAAGTTGGGGGCCTTACCATGGGTTAGAAAAAGTTCTGAATGAAGTTATCCTGACACAGGAATAGAGACAGGATTCAGTTGTGATTCCTCAACTTAAACATCACTAAACAAACAAAAAGGTCTTGGAAAAAAATGTATTGAACAAAGGAAAGCCAACAGACTGCCATGGAATAAAACATTCCACAGGAATTCCTGAAGACCCAGTTTGTGGGGTCAGACCCCTGGTGTGCACAGGAGTCAGTCCTAGGAAGTTTGGAATTAGGGAAATGCCAAGTGTTGGGAATGTTTTGCTGTTTCCAGGTGAGTGGTGACTCTGCCAGCTCTGCATCAGCTCTGTCCTCCCATGATGCTTTTCCCTTGCAGACTGGAGTATCCTGCTCGGGGAGTGCTCCCTGCAGACAATCAGCAAACAGCTGAAGGAGGTTTGCCGCATGTGCGGCATCTCTGCAGCAGATTCCCCCTCCATCCTCAGTGCCTGCCTCGTTGCCATGGAGCCACAGGGATCATTCGTGGTGATGCCAGGTATGTTTTAGCCAACTATGGCAATGCCAGCAATCCTGTTCTTTTATCACATTTCACACTGAGGCACAATCATCTTGGGATTTCTGTGAAGAACTTGACTAGCATGGCTATGTGTGGCAGAAAATAGGTCGAGCCAGCAGAATTCCCCAAAATACCACGGAGAGATGCTACATGGCAGGAGCAGTCTCCTGAGGGAAGATGACTGTGGGCCACTGCCAAAGTGCTCATCTGTTCCCTGGGGAGGCCATGGGCTCGGGCAGCCTGGTTCCCATGGGCTGGAAGTGGCATCACAGACATCCTTATGCACAGAGGAGGCTGCAGTGGGAATAAGTCTGTGGAAATGGGAATAAGCCCACTTGCCTTCTCACATGCTGAAGTTATTTAGAGAGTTCACTTAAAGCAGCAGTCCATGGGCTTCAGGTGAAGTAAAATTTAATGCTGAGGTTCCCTTTGTTGTTTTACCTAAGCATGTACTTCTTAATGTATTTGGTGACACATCCTTAACATATCCTTACAAACCACTCTGGGGTTTTTTTAAGTTTTGAAAGAAAAGATTAATACAGAGAAGAATTAATTGAGCTTGAAAATTACTTATCATGTTGAATATTTTCAAAGCAGAGATTTTTGTAATGTGAGAAAACAGATGGCAAATGAGGCTTTTTTCTTGTCACAGTAAAACACAAAGAAAGACTCAAATCCTTCAAGATAATTTTTTAGATCCTGACACATAATTAGGTCAACAGCAAGCAAAAATTAGGTTAAAATTGAAGGTGCTGGTTAAATACTGCCGAAAAGGGCGTCTCTGCATTGACTATTTGCACCCTCCAAGTTAATTGTTGATAGATAATTGAGAAGAACAGAGGAGGAGGAGAGAGCTTTATTGTTGTGTGGCTTTATTTTTCATATTGACCAAAGTGGGGTGCGTTTCATAATTCTACAGAGATGTGTGTGAAAAATCAATTCAGCTTGCTCATCTAACAAGTAAATACTTGATTAAGGAACAGCAGAATGACATGAGAGGTGGGACTGGTGATCTTACTGTCAAGCTCTTGCAGCAATGTAATCTTTTGACAATAAGGCCCTTCGGGCGTGTGAGTTTGCAGAGCAGGGGGGATGGGCAGAGGTGGCCCTGGACACAGAGCACGTGTTTGGGAGGCCATGCAGTGAGTGCCCGTGCCATTGTCTGTCCCCACAGACGCGGTGACGATGGGCTCGGTGTTCGGGCGCAGCACGGCGCTGAACCTGCAGTCGTCCCAGCTCAACACCCCCCAGGACGCCTCCTGCACACACATCCTGGTGTTCCCCACCTCTGCCACCATCCAGGTGGCACCTGCAAATTACCCCAATGAGGATGGCTTCAGCCCCACCAACGGTGAGTGAGGGGGAAATCCTTTGGGACCTTTTCAGGGCGTCAGCAGAGCTGAGCTGGGCAGGAATGAACCCCTGAGGCAGCCAGGGTTCTGCACAGACCCCACCCTGGCCAGGGAACCATGCACAGCTTTAGCTACGGGGGAGACTGCGCTTTTCCTGAATGTGTTTTCAGAGTCACACGGGTTTATTCCCAAAGGAACAAGAACCAGCCGATGCACCAAGTGGCACAGACCAGAATGTGCTTTGTCTTGTGGCTTGCTCAGGCCAGTTGCTGTTTTCCAGTCGTGCTTCACATTGTGCCCTGTTGTGTGCAGAGCTGACAGGAAGGAGGCACTTGTAGTTCAGTAGGGAAAATATCCCAACCTGAGATTTCCTGATGCCCCCAGAGTGCTTTTACACTAAACCTGCAGTTTGAGTCAGCAAGACTCTGGTTAATGCTTTATATACAAATAAGCATTTTCCTGCTTTGTCCCTACAAACACAAACAGTGTCTGTATTAATGAGGAGGGCAGTTGGGCTAGAGAGGAAGGAAGGCTACTGCTTTTAAGGCTTTGATCTGTCCCTCCTGGAATGTCCCAGGGCCTCTGAAGGGAAGTTGCCCCTCTCAATCCCTGTCCCAGGAGGCACCAGGATCTCTCCTGAGCATGACAAACATTAACCTGCATTAACCTGCCCGTTGGTGCTGCAGATGTTAATTAGAGTCAGGTACAAGAATGGCCTTTTCCAAAATGGTGTTAAATTTAATTTTCTTAACTCTGCTCTACTTAATGATTAAGCTGTTTCCTATGCCATTAGCCAGCTCATTTCTGCTTTGGGGGCCAAGCAGAGCATGATATTAGCTCTGGTTTGTTTACTGAGGCTGTAGGACACAAGTTAATAAACTTCAGTTAAAGCACTGCTCCAGCAATCCAGAGGTTCTCTTTGGGAGATGAAGGAAAACAACCACCTGGCTGTTTCAGTACTGGAGTTTCAGGTGAAATGAGTTCAGGACACGCATACTTTCACATTTTCTATGGAGTAACTTCATCTTTTTCAAGAGAAATCATTATTTATTATATGTAGGATGCATGACTTCTATTTAGGGCTTTGTGTTTTAGCCTAATTTTGGTTGCATTTCTAATTAATGCAGTTAATTCAGACAGCTCCCACTGTTCCTGTCTACCCACTAAAATGTACTTTAAATGTCAATATACACTTGGATTCCTTTGCCTGCTGAGAAATTTGGGTAAGAAAAGCCCCTCTAAACCATATTGTGATGCTGTAATTTTTGGCTCTGTGTTGATGGTGCCTTATCCTTCCCTCCTATAACTTACTCAGGGTATTGTAACCTGTGTGCAGATGACGAGTAATGGAATGCACAAGGCAAACACATCTTCCCTGTATCTTCAGCCCTCCCTACATATTAACATAAACCAAATTAATCCAGCCAATTATGCTAACGAGCTGTGTGGAACTCCTGAGGTGGAAGTGGGATATGAAGGCTGCTCTGTTGGGGATCCTGGTGCAGTGTCTGAAAGGATCACGAGTCCCTTGCTGCGAGCAGGGCCTTGCTGCCCTCATGGATTGTGAGGCCAGGTTCCCTGGAGCTGCCAGAGGCTGGAGCTGGTGTGCAGTTCTGGGAGCCTGAGGAGCAGCACATCGAGCAGTGTGTGATGAATTCCAAGTGTTTTGTTAAGGGGTCTCTGTCACCAACTGCACAGAGGTGCCAGCTGTTCTGTTACAAAATTCAGTCTGGATTTTATGGAGCTGCTACAACAGGAATTCTGTTCCCTCCTTGGCCACTGCTAAAATTCGTTATCCCAACAGCCGTCTGCCAACCCTCCCTTTCATGTCTGTGTGGTTGTAGTCAAGGGTTCTAAGGGATTAAACAGTAAAGTCTTTATCTCTGCTTTCATCTGTCTTGGGAGTATGTAAAAGAAAAAAGGGAGTGATAATAACTTAAAGGGAAAGAGAATAAATTATAAAAAATTATTGGAGAAGAGAGTATAGCACATTGGAAATTATTTTCCTTTCTTTTCCTTTGCAGATGACATGTTTGACCTCCCATTCCCAGACGACATGGACAATGACATCAGAATTTTGATAACAGGAAATCTTCACTCTTCGCCAAATTCCTCCCCAGTTCCTTCTCCTGGGTCACCATCTGGCACTGGAGTGGGATCTCACTACCATCACAGCAGGGTAAGGCTGGAGCACCATAGGGCACACACTACTTAAAATAAAATACAAAGAAAGACCCAAATCCTCCAACAAAATCTTTTTCGTTTAGATCCTGACACATAATAAGGTCAACAGCAAGCAAAAATTAGGTTAAAATTGAACGTTAAATACTGCTGGAGGTGTCTCTGCATTGGCTATTTGCACTCTCCAAGTTAATTGTTGGTGAATAATTGAGGGGAGAGAACAGGAGGACAGCAGCTTTATTTTTGTGTGGCATAGCCATAGCTGATGATCCTGCACAGATGTATCTGTACTCATCCATTCTTTCCTGGAAAATCCTGTGGAATGTCCCTGGCATGAAGCGACAAGTCTTTGAGAGAAGGGAAGCTGTGACAGCCCTGTTCCTGTGGACTTCAGAGGAGGCAAGAGGGAGAGAATTCTCCTGGTGATGAAACTCTGCCCATGGAAACTCCACAGGTGCTGGATGGTTATGCAGATGTTGTTTTCTTAGGAATATTTAGCCCAGAGCACACAGCGTTTGGGAGTTATTTTTGTTTGAAGTGGCTTTTATAAAGTCAGTTTCATAATCGGTGATTACTTAAAATGCAAATTATTTTTGGAAATTCAAGTTATTTTTTTGAATTGGAATAGCTTGGATCAGGTTTGATGAAACTCTTTCACTCCTACATTTTATCATGTACGACTGAGCTGTTCTCTTACAATGGTTTCCATCACAATTAGGTAAAAGTTTTATGCTATGCAAGTTTCAGTGAAGTTTTGTTCTGAAAGTATTAAAAGTATTTTAAAAGTATCTAGAAGTATTTAAAGTAGTAGCATATCACTTCTTAACTAAATAATACAGTATTTTATGAGAGAAACAGGGTAACTTTGATACAATTTTTAAAATGTCAGTGAGACGTCTCAAGATCAGAATTCAAATTCCCGAACATGACTGACTAAACAGTGGTAGTTTCACCCCTGGAAGTAGAAAGTCCTATCTGTATTTTCCTCGCAAACTCTGCCAAAATGCCTCAGTGCAGCTTTAATACAGTCAGTGAGGGAGACATGCCTCTTGCCTCAGCCACAGAAATGCTAATCCTGCATTTTGCTAGCTCAGTCCACAACCACCTTGTGTGGATTGTGTAACTCTCCCATCAAAGGCTCAATAACAGCACGCTGCTGTCCCGGTTATTCCAAACTGGTGTGTGGGCAAGTGAAAACTTCTAAATTCTGCTGCCAAACCCTGCAGCCATAAATCACAACTCCTCACTCTCTGTCTTCCCAGTTCCCTCAGCAATCCATTCTGTCCCATTTCTATACAGAGCTTGCTTTCAATGGAGCTGCATCCATTGGGAGCAGCCCTGGGAGGTTCATGGTCTGAGCCCAGAGCCCTGGACAAGCCCCTTCCAGCTGAACCCAAGTAATTCCCATTAACCATTAAGCCAGGCCTGGTAATTGCAGTGTAATGTTTGGCTTTAGCAGAGCAGCAGTGTGTGATCATCCCCCCGTGGGCCTGGGGTCAGGGCAATAATTGATGGCTGGACAGCAGCCCCATGTGCCAGGCTCCCAGTGCTGCCTGCTCCAGGCTTTTTCCCTGCCTTGACTCCTGTCCAGACCCACTGGAAGGGATTGGCAGGGAGGGATTTGTAATTGAGCTGCTTTCTGTGCAGTGGAATCTTTACCCTTTTTTTTTAACCTATTGACATTTATGGATGAAGTGAATTGCTCTCCCTGCTGTTTGGGAATCTACAGTGCTTCTGAAACATAAGCCTGGAGAACCCAGCTACTGGGGAATAAGGCAGGGCCTGAATAACTTTGACTAAGGTTCCTGACTGACTAAAGGAGGGCTCATCTGTCACAGGACAGTAATTAGGAAATGAAGTCACCATTCCAGGAGTGGGCTGTATTGACAACACCCTCAGAGCTGCCTTTTCTCTCCCTTGCAGAGCCAAGGAGAACGCCTCCTCTCCAGGGAAGCCCCCGAGGAGCTGAAGCAGCAGCCTCTTGCTCTGGGATACTTTGTGTCGACTGCCAAAGCCGAGAACCTCCCACAGTGGTTCTGGTCCTCCTGTCCTCAGGCGCAGAACCAGTGTCCCCTCTTCCTGAAGGTCTGTCATGCTCCACGTGGAGCTCTCGTTATCCACTGCTATCTCCATGCCTGTCAAAGCTGGAGTTGGAGTCTGTGGTGTCAGAGTGAGCCTGAGACCACCCACTCCAGAACTGCAGAACTCAAGTCGGTTTATTCAAAATTGTTACCATTAACTTGGAAGTACATGTGATCATGGAGGGGAGGGGTTCAACACAGAATTGCCAGCTTTCCACACGGTCCTGAGGTGGGTGACTCACAATGGATGCTTCTTGGGAATCTTCAGCAGTACCTGCTATATGAGGAGTTAATTTTTGCTCTTTCCCTCTGCGCAGGCCTCTCTCCATCACCACATCTCTGTAGCGCAGACAGACGAGCTTCTACCTGCCAGAAATTCTCAGCGAGTTCCTCACCCCCTCGACTCTAAAACTACATCAGATGTCTTGAGGTAACACGCTTTAGGTTTTCATTTCTTCCCATAACATTTGGGGACTGAGCTCAGAGGTTTCAGAGTAACCCTTCCAACCTATCACAATTACTTACGAGTTTCATCAACACTTTTTAGCCCTGCCGTGCCCTATGTGTCTTAGGGCATTTCCTCCTCCAAGATGCCAGGCAAGGCTTTGGGGAGAGAATTCTACTGGTTTCCCTCTGCTGTGCACAATGATGCCAAGGAAACTCAGAACAGCTCAGCCTTGCCAGGGGGACATTGTGGTTTGCCCTCCACCCAGAATGCTCTGTTCCCCTGGCATCTAAGCTGAGCTCTGCCACTCATTATCTTACCTCACTGAACTGAATGGATTTGTAGGAGGAAATAAAAGCACTCCCTGATATCACTGTGCTAGGATTGAGGTATAAAGGAGACACTGTTCCTGAATGTGTGCAGGGTGTGTGTTTTGTTGTTCAGGATGATGTGGGGCCTGTTTGCTTCCAGTTGGGGACTGGACACAGATCTGTGTGATGAGAGCACACAGTGTGGGACACCCCAGTGAAAAAAAAGATCAGCAGGGAACAGGAATGTCTAATCTAAGGAAATTGAGGGTGTACTATTCTAGAAGATCTGAACTGGCTTCCTATTGGAGGACTGAGCTCTCACAGGTGTCCCAGATATTGAGTAAAACAAGAATGCAGTGGAGAGGGAAAGGATGAGAGGCAACAGACACAAGTTACAAGATGAGAAATTGCAATTAGATGCAGGATCATAGGAACAGTGTGAGCAAATACTGGCACAGGGTGCCTAAAGAGGCAGAGGTGTTCAATCCCCAAGGCTTTGACAGCAGTGGCATTTGAACCACTGTGAGAGCAGAATCTGTGTGTATTTGGGAGGGCCTTCATGCAAATAGCTGAGACAGCAAAGTTAAGCCCTCCTGCTTTTCAGTGAGGTTCCTCCTTTGCCAACACACTGGCAGCTGTGTCAGGGTGTAGGTCCAGGAGAGCCCATAAACAGCCCCCCTGGGCAGGCTGTGATGTCTCTGCCTCGCTGTGCAGGTTTGTGCTGGAGCAGTACAACGCCCTGTCCTGGCTCACGTGTAACCCGGCCACGCAGGACCGCAGCTCCTGCCTGCCCGTGCACTTCGTGGTGCTCACGCAGCTCTACAACGCCATCATGAACATCCTGTAGGACACACGAGCACTTGTTCTTCTGCCTGCTTCTCCCGTCCGCCCGGGAATGTGCCACGACCTGCAAAGAGCTCCGTTTGCTTCTCTTCAGACCAGTCCTGTGCTGTGCTTCTGTTCCTCCAAAAGCACATGTGAATTCTGCAGTGTTCAAAACTAAACTACCCATTAACATCTCTGGCAGCTTCAGTCCAAAATCGGGGAACATCCAAGAACAGTGAACACAGAGTAACCTCAAGCCAGTGTTAGTTTGGTGGCTCAGTAACTACTGGTCAGCGTGATTATTTTTTTTAATATTTTATTTTTTTAAGGAAGACTACAGGATTTTTTTGCATTAGGAACTGATAAAGACCCACAAGCCGTGTCAGCCCTGCGAGTACAAACCACCTTGTAGCGACCAGTTCGGGTGTTTCGTTGTTTGATCGTCATAAACTGGGACTTTGCAGGAGGAAATAACCACAAACACAAAACCACACAGTTGTAGTCTCGTATAAATATTGGAGTTTTCTGTCTACCTGGAGTTCCTGTCAGAGTGGATTGGGATGAATGCATGCATTTGTTACCTGTCCATGTAGATATGAATGGTCTGGAGATACTTTATTTATTTTTAGGTTTGGGGACGGGAGGGATTAAATTATAAAGGACCAGGAACAGTAGAAATACATTAAAAATCTAGCTCCGTTCCACTGGAGGGTTATTTATCTACAGACCTCTCACTCTTCTGACCTGGAAATCAAAAGTGAAGCTCATAACAATCAAAGTCTGGGAAGGGAAGTGTGTTCTGGTAAGGATGTCTTGTATTTTAAGGAATTCTCCCGTGTTTAGCCTGGTTAAAACAAGGAATGGCCAGTGTTTAATGAAGGATAACACTACCTAAAGGAGAAGAGTGAGAGGGAGGTAGGGAGGAAAAATACTTTAAAGCCCAGTGTCAGGGCAAGTGGAAAGTGGTAAATGAATCTATTGTAGAGCTATGATTGAAATATATTTCCAGTAAATTTAGTGATGCTAGAAAAGTATTTACTGAAAGCCAAGTCGCCCTTTAATTCTGGGCAGACTCGTCCATGTACATATCCAAAAATATGGTTTTTGTTTACACTAAATCAGTCACAAATCTGGTGTATTTTTTCTGACTATAGGAATATTATTTCAAAGAAATAATTTTTAAAAATTATATCATTAAATTAGTACTTGAAGTTACACCACTGTGGTGGCAAAGTTACTTTGTTTAGTGAAATGATCGCCATTGGTAAGCTTAATGGCTAATTGAAGTATTTTTATGACTCCTTCATTCCAGGCTCCAAGGGGTTCCTATTCCAGCCCCATTCCCTCTCTTCTGGGGGTGCACTGGGCAGCAGGAGGGGGCCAGGGTCAGGCACTTGGATCAGGCCTGGTGACCCCTCCCCTGGCTGTGAAGAAAAACTACCAAGTTTAGAGTTCTTCCAAAAGACTTT
This sequence comes from Phainopepla nitens, assembly GCA_013400175.1. NCBI lineage: Eukaryota > Metazoa > Chordata > Aves > Passeriformes > Bombycillidae > Phainopepla > Phainopepla nitens. The sequence continues at coordinate 435,772 of VXBQ01006521.1, read as the reverse complement.
CATGTTCTGGTTAAAAAAAAAAGAAATTCTATGATTTTAAAAAATATTTTTCTTGAGATAATGTAACATTTAAAACAAATTATATAAAATAATAAAAGAAAAAAAAAAGAATTGCTTGTGTAATGAGAAGGTGAAGGCAGGAAAGGAACCTGTAAATGGATTATTTCTTTCCCTGCTCCACCCCTCTGTGTGGGTGTCCTCTTTGCAATGTATAGGTTAAAAAAAATCTGATATCAAACCATTTGTATCTAATGTGTACAGTGTAAAATTGACTTTAAAAATATTGCAGTACTATTTTTTCTTAATCAGAAAAGAAAATTCTCAAGGCCTTTTGAAGAGCATAAAAAGATGAAGATTGTAAACTTGTATAAAAAAATTTAATTTGGGGAGGAAAAAAATGTAAAGTAGACATTTGTAATCTTTTACCATTTGGGGGTTATTTGTTCCCAGGATTCATCTGAACTTTGGATTATTATTTTGCTTATTGTTTTTAAATGGGCTGTTTTTATCCAGGGGCGTTTCTTCCCCACAAACCTGGTTCTAAGCAAAAATTAGAAATTAAAAAAAGGGCAGCAAGGAGTAGTTTTCATCTGGTGTCTTTTATTTAATTTTTTTAAGTTAAGAGAAGCTGGTGACATATTTATACGTTTTTGTGCAAAATAAATGAATGGCAATAGATTTTAAAGAAAAATCTTATGTACTTCAGTGTGAAAAGTTCTGTATAATATTTCTCTTAAATATGCATTATTTTACTTGTGAGTTTTTTACTGAATTAATCTGAAATGTACAAGCCCTGGCTTTCCTACAGAGTGAAGAAAGTTATTATTTTTTTTTTTATTTCTAACTTTGGAAAATCATGCCTAAATCAGAATTATTATTACAGTTGTTTGAGCTAAAGGGAGTGGGAGGGTGGGGAATGTCCAGCATGCTTGTATGTATATTTCAGAACCTTTTTTAAATGTAAAAGCTGTACATTTCTGGGGAGTTCTGAATTTCTTTTTGTTTTCTTTTTTTTTTTTCTTCTCTAAGCATTTTGCAGTGAGCTTCTTTTATATATAGCTGACAATTTGAAAGAAAACAAAAAAAAATGTGAAGTTCATTTTAAATCTACAGTATATCGCTGGTACAATACACTAAAAAAGACTTTGATAAAAAGAAACAATAATAATAAAAGACCTCCATTTTAAATGTCATTCATATATACCTTGTGGATGAGAGCTATATACTTTTACACACTTTTTTAGATGAATAAATTATTGAATTACTGAAACTGCTGGTGGAGTTTTATTCTTGTATTGAGCTCTGAGCTTTGGCGTTCCCGGGGAAGGAACTGCAAGGTGCAGATCCAGGGATGTGAATGGAACTGGGATGAAATGTTTCAAACCATGGCTGCTCTGAGGGGAAATTGGGTGTCACTGATGCCAAGGATAGAAAATCCTCCCAGAGGGGTGGCTGGGAGCAGCCTGGGATAATCCAGTGCCAGGGGAGCAGTGGCTGCTTTCCATGGGCAACTCCAAACCCAGGGGTCCATCAATGATGAACTTCTCCATGTGCAGCAGGTGAGTCTCCAACAGGAGCTGGCAGGGGCAGGTCAGGCCTGGCCCCTCTCCCTGCACAGGGACAGGGACAGGGCCATGGGTGGCTGCAGGACAGCCCTGGATGAGGGCCCAGAGCCATGGCCTGAGGCTTCCCGGAGGAGCTGCAGAACCCCCAGCCCACAGGAGCTGGACTCCATGATCCTTGTGGGTCCCTCCTAGCTCAGGATACTCTGGGATTCTGTGCTAATTGTGAATTCTGTGCTAACTGTAGCTGCTGGGTTGGACTGTTGGACCCCAGGAGGTCTCTTCAGAGAGAGACACTCTGGGTTTAGCAGAGTCATTCCCAAACACAGAAGTGCCAGAAATTACATTTAATGAACAGCTGTGCCATCCCAGGCTGCAGGGACAGCCCCTGTTACAGCAGTGCTGGCTGGCAAAAGGAGATGGGGGAGTTTCTGCAGACTCCCAGGTGTTTCACACTTGATCTCTGTGGCTCACTCCCTTAAAAAGTATCCTAAAAGAACTAATTTTCCATAACAGCTGGAGCCCACATGAGCATCCTGTGACAGCTCCAGTGACTGGATGGAGGAAGTGTCACCCTCTCCATGGTTCTTTAATGGCCATTTGGGATTTCCTCAGTAGATTTTAATTCTTGTCCACTTGAATTTTGGTGCATCTTAGTTCTGAATTTCAATAGTAACAAAAATAGTCCCTAAGATTTTACCTTTTTTTAAAACTTTCAAGCTTGTACCTTTTAGTTTACTGTACTACTGTAAATTATGGTACTAAATGACACTGTTCACTCATCCTGTCCAAGCTTGTACAGAACTTGGTTTTCCACTGTGAGAGCTGCAAGTACCTGGAATTACTTCAGAGCAGTATTTGTTACGTGGAGATTACTTTATGGCTAATTCACTGGCTTCACAGACAAAACCTACCAATTAAATATTCCATTCCATGAGGACTGTAAGGAAGAACTGCAGGAAAACACTGAAATCTCAGCTGACTTGTAATAATAATGGAATATCTACAAGAAATGTGTGCACTACTGTGGTGATGGCCTCAGCTCTTTAATAAAGAAAATGCTTTTTAAGATTAGGCTGACATTAAACTACTTTTCCTTTCCCATCTCTATTTTTGACAAAATGTCATGGCCACCTGAAAGCTGTTTCAGCATATGTAGAAAGCATCAGAAATTGTGAAGTAAACATGAGGTTTATGGGCAGTCTCTCACCATTTACAGTGGAAATGGAAACAGCCCTGGATCCCTGAACAGGAAGTCTTTGAAAACAAAGCAGGATTTATAAAGTTATGCAGCTTCCTCTTCCCTATTTTGACACTGAACCTTAACCCTTGGACAGAAGTTGATGTGGCAGCCCCTGGTTTGTGCTTCACTGGCTGTTCCCCTACCAGGTATCAAAGGAGCGATCCCACAGCACATCCCATGGGATATGGAAACCTCAGGGCTGTTTGCAACCTGAAATACTCTGCAGAGGCCTGGAAGAAGACGGCCCCAGTTTCTGTGTGAGGCCAGCTGGGGATTCAGGCTGCCCTGAGTGCTGGGATCCCACGGGAGCTCTGCTCCAGTCTGAGCCATTCTGTATGAGCAGCTCCTGCTCCACTACCAGGCCGGGCCCTGTCGGCCGCTGCAAGCATGGACATGCATGTCCAGTGCAGCTGACAAAAGCCAAAACCACAGCACGTACTCCTTTAGCTGATAAACATCAGCTTCTCCCTGTGAGAGCTACTTATTGAAACCTTTCAGAATCATAGTTAAAAACCAGCTTAGCACAAGGGCCCTTTGCAGCAAACCGGCAGGACATGGCACTGCTGAGGACTCTTTCTACAGGAGCATCTTTTGTGTTCCTGCAACACCCGCTGGAATTCACTGACTCCCTCTGGTTGCTCCACAGGGTGTGGTCCCATTCACTGCCACTCTCACCTGACTCTGAGGATACTACAGCAGCCTCTCTGCTGACACCTTCTCCATTCCCCAAAAATTTCACTTCTTAGCCAACCGCTGGTTCCCAGCCCCTTCCTCTACCTTCACATCCCAGGAATGTGGGTTCTTTCTCACAGCACACGCACCTTTTCCTTTTGGACAGATGTTTCATTTCAGCAATACCTGCTCCTGCAGGACCTTTGTCATCTACCCAGCAATATCAGCTGCTGCCCAAGCAGTGATGCTCCAGCTGGGCCCTTTTAAAAGACACAGCCAGGCCAGCAGGGAGCTGCTGCAGCCCACGTGGCAACCAGGGCAGCCCTAGGGCCTTCAGAAGTGGAATTTATTTTCCTTACACACTAAATTAGACATATGTTGAAAAAACTCCTACCAGCCTGACACTCTCTTTGTTTTTATTTAAATATTTTGCCATTGGGAAAATGTCAGGCTGGTATAAATCTAGGAACAAACTACATCCTCAAATGCACTGCTGCTACTACGAGTGTTTGGAGAACTTTCTGCCAAAAGATTTGATATCCAGAACTTCCATTAAAAAAGGATTACACACACACAGAGCCCTGCAGAAAAAGCTCACTGGTTCCTGCAATTCTGTAAAACACAATCCCATGCACGAAAAAAAACCCCAAAATAAAACCAAAACCACAAGCAACCAACCAACCAAAAAACAATAGCAAGAAAAACTTTCTACCTTTGCAGTTGGGTAAATACTTTAAAGAAGTCTTTTTAAGCCAACCTTTTTTAATTGTCTGTGATTTCCTGCAGTCAGTGACAGCTGTATCATGTCACATTAATCACATCTGTGCCATTCTCTGTGTGAGGCTGTCCATATGAATAACTGAAAGTCACATCCTTGGTCCTCCAGCAGGGGTCATGTTTTGATGGCAAATGAAACTCCAGCTTCTCCCTAAACTGGGCTTTAAAAAACCAAATTAAACTGCAGAGTTACAGAGCTGGATCATTAAAGGTCAACCACGCGAGCAGGTGTGGGTTCATTGGTCAAAGTGCTCCACCCCACTTGTAATCAGTCTCGGTGGTAATTTCATTAGTGCCTGGGGAAAAGACAGGCCACGAGAGGCAGGTGATGGGGCAGGGTGCGCATGGCAGGGCAGGGGGCTCTTAATCCCAGCAGGGTAATGGCCCATGGAAGTGCTAAAAGAACGGTGCTGTGAGCAGCTCTCCGGGCTCCTGGCTCCAGCAACATTTCAGTTACAAGTAATTGCCCTTGAATTTCTTTCCCCCGGTTAGGCTGTGGGGTGTCGGGAAGGGCTCTGCTGCAATGCCCCACACTGCAGTGCCCCATACTGTAATGTCCCACACTGCTGCACCACCTGAGCATCCAGGGACAGGCAGGGGACAGAAAAGGGACCTGCATGGGCCCAAGCCTGGTCCCAGGGTGACCTGAGCTGTAAACAACAGGAAGAGCTCAAGGAGAAAACAATTCGTACTACCAAGGGCCCTGTTGCTTCTATGGCAACAGATGGACAGAGGACACCCCTCCTTTGCTTGGAGATTCATCACTCGTTTGCCTTTCTCTTTGCACTTGGTGCTGCTGACTTCTTTTTGATGTTGGGCCTTTTCACTAATGAAATGTTGCTTTTATTTAGAAGCAATATCCCACAAAAGTGAGCATCCCTTCCCACAATACATAACCTTCTCTCCCTAAACAAATTCAGCCAGAAGTTGAGAAGATGCAGATACTCATCTTCCTCGAATCTCTCTGCTTTTGTTATTTAGGTGACTTGGCTGAGTCCCCTGTCCATTCAGAAAGCACAAATCCTTTGCTGCAGAGTCTGTAGATTCCTAATCAGGGAAGGGGTATTGGGGGTGACCTCTGTTCCATGTGCAACACTCTGATGTGGGCTCCTCCGCCCCAGTTCCCTGTTCCTTTGCAGATGGCAGCCCAGGGTGCCTGTGCAGGTGAGGGGCACTGGCACTCAGTGTTAATGCATAACCTCACGGCGCCTGAGGCCAACACTCATGGAATGGAACTGCTGTTTCAGGTTTCTGTGCAACTACTGCCCACCCCTTCAGCCTCCTGAGCAATGGCTTTGCAGTTATTAAGTGTGCACTTAATCAGAAGAACAGCTCCAGATTTAATAAACAAGTAAGGAAGGCATGCTAAAGGGATCGAGGGGTGAAGAAAGATCAAAACTCCAAAGCTGCCCAAACTGATGTGGGATTTTGGGCAAACTACTGGCTTTGCTACTCCTTGCTTATGTAACAATCAATGCCACTGGAGCTCTGGCTCATTTTAAGGGTCTCAGGCAGCAGAACACAGAGCATTAGTTTGCAAACTTTAGTCAAGATTATATAAAATTATCTAGGACAACAAAAATGAAAACCTTCTGGAAAGACAGAAAGATCCCAGAATGTTGTGGAACTGGTCACTAAAATATCAGAAGGAATTCGTAGTAAGGCACACACACAAAACCGAAAAAATTAAGCCCATCACATAGATATGGAATGGCTTCTAAATTAGAATACAGACCAGGATCATTCACTTCAGGAAAAAAGAAGTGAGATGTCTGACCCAAAAGTGACCCCAGCAGGAGTGTGGAAATGCCACACTAAGGCAGCCCAAGCCCAGCCCAATGGCTCAGCTCCATTCTGCCTGTGGCATGCCCCTACTGCAGGAATCAGGCAGGACTTGAGGGTAGGGGAGAGCAGACCCTGAGCCCCTTCCCAGGACTGCCCCGAGCTCTGTGCGTGCCCCAGGGCACTGCGGGTCCTCTGGGGAGCTGGAGGCAGGACTGCAGCCACAGCTCCATGGGGATGTGCCTTTTCCTTCCCTCAGCTCCCCTTGCCCTGGGCTACCTCGTATCTCCTGGTGGCAAATCCCCTCCAGATCCCACAGGATCAAGCCACCATTTGCACACCACCCGGCACCTTCCAAAAAACGGCTTCATCCCAGGCCCTGATTCCTGATTCCAGCCAGAGGCTTGGGAAATGCCGAGATCCGGGGGTGCTTCGGTAAGTTGGTAACAGGCAGGGGCTGCACCTTCACTTCCCTCTTCCAGGTGCTCTGATGACTCCTCTGGCTGCACTACAGGTAAAAGTGCCGGGTCTACATCAGGTTTTTATTAAAGAACTCCTCTCCTCATTCCCAACCCAGCATGTCTGAGGAGCTCGGCTGAAATTTTAGCATCGTTAACACCCCATCAATGCTGTGTGAAACATGCCTGTAAGCAAACGCTGGGGAAGTATCCATCTGGAATCCATCCCTGGCATGGATCAAAGTCACATGAGAGACTGCCCCTGGACAATCTGGTGACTCTGCTGTGGCAAGAGGAGGCTGCAGGAGTCCTAAGCACTTGAGACATGTGAGCAGGTCTAGCTGTCAGTAGCCCAAACTCTGTCCATGAATTATACTCATCTGACCAGAAGAAGCCAGGTGAACTCTCACAACTTCGCAAGATGAAACAAAGCTGAAGCTTCCAGCAAGGAGCAAGTCCCAGCTGAAGGTGAAAAGTTTGAACTCTTGTAGCTAATCTGAGGAGGAAGAAGAGCAGACATTCAGCAGCTGGCTGAACTAAGGAGTAGATCGGTGCAGAGATGGCACAGAAAAAGAAGATATTTCTACACAAAAGGTCTGCTTTGTTCCTCTTGTACTTTGTGTTAAGGCAGCAGAGAAGGAACTGTAAAGTCTAGAACAACTCTTTTCAGAGCCTGATAAAAAATGCAGGCCATAAATGCATTACATCCCTAAAACACTTCTGCAGTGCATCCAGAGCCTACACAAAAGTTACCAGGCACACTGATCCAGCTGGGGACAGAGCCACTGTTTTCTTTGTTGGCCTGGACCAAATTCTGAGCTTCTGCAGAGATGTGTGATTTCCACCGACCAGAACAGGGCAGAGGAAGGGAGTTTTATTTAGGACAGTGCCTGATAGGTTCCCACACAGTGAGCTAGCTGAAGGCTAAATTATCTGCTTCAGAGCAGTGAAGGATTGATATGCTTGAACTCTGTAAGCTTGGAATTACTCAAACACCTCCTCTGACTTCAAGACTTTGGAAATAAATCAGAAGGGGACTGATGAATGCCAAGCTCACACCCTGCTCCCCCTGAAGGCTCAAGAATTCAGGCATGGCATCTCTGATCCAAGAGAAGATCTTGCAATTCTATCTATTGTGCCTGTCTCTCAACAAATGGACTCCTTTTCCCAGAGATTTTAACTCTGGCAGCACTTGGCCCCCAGCACATATCAGCTGATGTATAGTGCTTGTCTGGACACATTTGGACCAGTCCTGACTCTATGTCCCCTTTCTTCTCTCCCCTGCTTTCCAAATAGCCATCCACGACTGTTTACTTTGGCAACGCCTGCAAAAAAAATAGACTCAATGAAAAGGCAAAATCCATTAGGAAAAGCCAGCTGAGTGCTAAAAGGCCCCTAATCAGTAGAAAGTTTAAAGAGCACCGCTCAGAGAGAGGCTGTGGTGCCTTTCCAACACCTCCCCAGCAATGTGTGAGGCTATGACATGTCAGAGTGAAGCCCCAAACACAGGCAGGCTGCCAGGGGAGCTGTTTCCTCAGGGCTGAGCACAGCCTGTGTCCGGCTGGGTGCTGGGGAGGGAGCTGCTGATGGAGGAGCAGCAGCATCACAGCGAATAACTGCAACCAAACTGCTAAAAGCTCATCCAGCTGCTTCCATAGCCTCGGCTCTTCTCTGCCAAAGAAAGAGAGAGAAGGCTGATCTCAGATCAGCATTACAACTGGACCAAAGCAGGAACTTGGGGATTAAGGGCCAGAGCAGGTCCAGGTAAGGGGATCTCAGCAAAGACAGCTTCAGATCTCAGAAAAGCAATGCTAGAAAAGCAATGCTAGAAAAGCAGCTGCTGCTGTGGAGAAAGAAATGCCCTCAACATGTTTTGTCTGAAACACTAAACTAAGCCAAGAGCTGAATACAGTTCAACCTAAACTGCAGTTGCCCCAAAACACCTCTCAGCTGTCGATTACAGGTGAGAAATGATTGCTCACTTCGGCTGTATGAGGTAGCCAATGCTCCAGCCTGGGTAGATTTGCTTGCTTTGAGTTGCAATTACTGCAAAATACCATCATCCAACATTTCATAAGCGCACTGAATTACAGATTTCAAAGCACCACAGAGAAGTCAACAAACCACTCCTTCCCGTTCCCCTACTAAGAAGAAAGTTGCATGTTTTTCTTTCAAGGAGCAATCAAAATATTTGTAATAAATCCACTGCTCTATGAACTGTTTTTAAAGCTTGATAAAAACAATCAGGCTCAGGTTTAATTAATTCTCCTTCATGTTTCAGAGATTAATATGGAGTCTAAGGGAACTCAGGCACAATTTACCTCCAGCAACTTTATGCCACTAAAGGATGTGCATATCACAGTCCACAGGTGAGCTATTTTCTATCACCTAAGCTATGTAGGCCCCTCCACTCTGTACAAAATTCTAAGACATGCTTTAAAAAGTGTCAATATTTGAAATCATGATGCTTTATAGATGCACTGAAAACCATATGAAGGAATGTATAAAACGAGACAAAAAATTAGATTTTATGCAGAATTGATGAGGGTGAAGTTTAGGAGGTAAAAATAGCCTGAAAAGTGTGGGCTTTCATTTTCTGTTCATTCTTTTTCCTCTCCAGGTCTAACCCTGAGGTTAAACTCATGACTTCTTATGTCTGAGCAGGACCAAGAAGTCCTCACATGCTGGGTGTAGACAGCATGTGTCCCACCCCCATCCCTGCAAGGAGCAGCTCCCCCAGCCAGGTTCAACTGAGGATGTGTCACCTGGGCAGCAAGTCTGGGAGCCGGAACCATTCCTAGCTCCTGAGCGTTTCTGGAACACCGAGGGTCATAAAAGCCCTTCTGAATGGGCACTTCAGTGACAGCGCTCACCTTTAATGGCCTTTTTGTGAAGTTACAGCTTGGCTTTTAGGCCCTTTTTGCAATTCATCACTTAATCCATACATGCTTCCTTGGCCAAGAGCCGGACAATGGGGCCCACTGTGTCTGGTTTTGTTATGGAGCAGTTGGAATGGCTTTTAACTAAAACAATGTATCTGAAGGAGAAAAATGTATTCACCTTGAATTCCCAACGGCTTCGACTTACTTAAGGCAGCTCTGCAGACACTGGTGTGTGCAATCAATGAAATCAAAACTGCAGCCATGTAAGGATGGCAGAAAGGAATAAGAATGTATATGCCTTTGCATGTATAAAATATGAGGGGAGGAAATGTACAGGGAGGAAGGAAACAGCTATCCTTGCAGTTAGGTCTGGAAAAGAGCATTTTTCTGGTATGAAATTTTTCATTATCAAATATAAAGGTATATTAGATTGGCAGGGAAGGACTGTTACAAGGCCCTGAAACTGGCTGGGGGCACTCCTAAAGGCCTTTTCACAAATAATGTGTCTTCTGTTACAGATCAATCCCATAATCCATTTGTCAGATCCTTTCGAATGGGAGGTGGAAAGATGGTAAAACTGATTCCCCTCACCAGTCTTCCAATGCTGCTGCACAAAGAATACATGGTTTACCTTGGAACATGTAAGCCCAGGGTGCTGTGGTGGCAAAACAGGGTCAGCTCAAACCTGCTGAGACTTGGAATACATCGACCTAACCTGCTTAACTCTCCCACTGCAACACTTCAGGTACGGAGGGAAGAGGTGGATACCCTTACTTGGGGGCAAAGGGGAAGGACTCCTTCTCTAGGCACCAGAAAGTGTGGAATTGCCTTCTGGCACTGACGTCAATCCTTCACAGACATCAGTAATCCCCTGTCACAAAATGGCCTGGGTTGGAAGGGACCCTAAACACCCTCCAGTTCCATCCCCCTGCCATGGGCAGGGAACCTTCCAATAGCCCCGGTCGTTAAGAGCTCCACCCATTCCTTGACAGAAGCCCTTGGCTGCAGGAGGGAGTACCCCACTGAAATCCACTTGTGATCCTTCACATGCTTCCTCTTTCCAGGGAGGCTGACAATATGAATCCAGTGGGAACAGGGACCTGCTACAGGGAAGGATTTGGCTTCAATGTCATGGAGGAAGAGCAGTATCCACATTATCACCTTTTGGCTCAGGTAGCCCAGGGACTTGTCACTTCAAGGTGGGGCCCTCAAAAGGGACCACTTGCCAAAGGGTAATCTTTATTTTCCCAAAACTTCAGCTGTCAAATTCAGATGATTTTTTTAAATGAGATGAGATTTTTGGCTTAGGTTCCAGTTAAGCTAATGTGGAAAGCTACACATCTCTGGAGGCTTCTAGAAGCACTTCAAAAGACTGAAGTAAAGTCTTGAGAAAGCCAGCAGGGAACACTATACTCTTCTGTGGAATTTATCCCACTTTAATTTGGCTCTAGGCACCCAAAGTAAAGCCACGAATTTGGCAATCAAGTAAGTGGGTGGCCAGTCCAACACTTACAGAGTAGCAACCACTGACCTCAGTTAATTTTCTTTTTACAGCTGATCCCTTTCTACACGCAGCCATTCCACCCACGTCCTGATTTTTATCAGGCCTTCAGTCTTCCAAAGAATCTCCCCCAGAGAAGCAGGACGAATTCCCCCCCAGACTTAAATGTGTAAGTGAAAACCAAAGCAGGCAAGAGGAAATGGGCACCAGTGGCATTTGCCTGCGGGGCTGGAGCTGAGGGCCTGTGTGCAGCAGGCCTGCTGAAGCATTAGCTCCATTTGCTTTTTGTCTCTTAGCCCCCCACACCTGCCTGCCATTTAGCTGCCTCTGAAGGCTGGCCAAGGGACATCAGATCAAATAATAAAAGCCACATTGAAGCAGTGTTTCAGCTGAAACAGTATGAGTGGAGGCGAGATGGGGCTTGGAAAAGGCTCCCTCTCAAAGAGCCCACACATACATGCGAGAAGGTCATTAACTTGTGCCTTGTGCTATCTTTGCTGTCCCCGCTCCCTCTCTCTCAATTATTACATCAGAAGGAAATGAGAGAGCACTTTGCCAAATACTAATGGACTTGATGTTTTCATAATCTCAAGTGCACAACAATCAGAGCTGTTTATTTTCCAAAGAAGATGGGAACCAGGGGAGGAGGCTGAAGACTGTGCCATTCTGTTAAGGAGGGGGAAAAAACCCCTTATGGACAAGAGCTGAGACTAAAAAACAAGCATCTAGGAACACTCTTGCTGTTACAACTCTAGGACTCATTTCGGGGGAAAAGGTAGTGAGAGTTAGATACTGTCCTGTCCCATTGCCCACTGCACAGCACCTGACAGCAAAGGTCCAAGTTGGCAGAACACTATAAAGTCCCACTTCACCTTGAACTCAGATGATTTAGTCTGCTTTTTTATGTCTGAATGTGATGATACTGCTACGTATTTGTTTCTGAAGAGTAGCAAGAACCATTTCTTTTCTTAATGAAACAAGCTCAGAAAACAGGATGTGACTGAGCTGACAGGAGGGGTCTCCGCAGCGACATGAAGGAGTCAGTTCTGCTTCTTGTTCTCAGTAACCAGTTTCCCCACAACTCAAGCCTGTGTGAAATCCCAGGTTTTACTTACAAAGGGAGCTTAGCAAGATATTTGTGCATCCTCAGATCTATGCTGGAGTACAAACACTGGAATTCCCCCAAAGAGCCAGCTAGGACTGTGAGGCTTCTGTCCTGGAGTGACCAGGCTGCTCCCCTGGTAAAGGACTGGCATCCCATTGGGGTGTGAGGAACTATGGAGGGCATTTGGTTTTACTAAGTGAGCCCAAGTCATCAGCAGGAAGATAAGAACATTTTGTGTTCTTCCTTGCTGCTCAGATTTTGGAAGCTTCTGCCTTTGACGGGTTTTAAATTCTCAGTACCCTCTGGAGTGTGACAGACACCACTGACAGGAACCTGCACAGGAGCTGATGTGGGAATGATTTACCCAGTCACACCACAACTGATTTATCCAATGATCCCCTAAGAGTGTCCTCCATTCCCACACATCACCTTTCAAAGGTCATCATCAGAAAAAACACTTTGTATAATTTGGGAGTTTTTGGGCTGAGCAGGGTGCATGCAGGTACTTATTGATCCCTATGATCCAATCTCAGAAACTGCCAGCATTTGTCCACACAGGAAAATGTTCCGGGCTTTTGACTAGGTTAAGAAGCAAAAAGGGCTCTTTTTGCAAAAAGGGCTCTTCAAAACCCTCTCAAAGGGTTCAAGTACTTGTCACCCACTTAGCAGTTAAATTCCAGGTACCTTCTACAGAAATGAGCTTAGAACTTTGTCTCCTACAAGCTTAACACTGGTGTTGTGTGCAAGACCAGAAGTTTTCTTGGTAGTAAAACAAAGGGCTGCTTCTCTGAAGAATGAACATAACAAATGTCAAATAGGGAAAGTTTCTGGACCCCATGTTAAAATCAAAAGGCTGTTTCTAAGTGGTGGATCGGACAAGAGCCGGGGCAGCAGAGGAAAGGAACGGGTGCTGCTCCTGTGCTGTCAGCTCCCGGGAGGTGTCGCCGCAGCCCAAGGCTCAAGGCACCAGGACACACGGGCTGCGTCCTCCCAGGCTGAGTCCCCACTGCGCCGGGACACCGGCTGAGGGGACACCTCAACCTCGGAACCAGACTCCAGTGACACCTGCCGTGTGATGCTCTGGCAGCAGCAAGCTGAGGCTCCCCGTGCTGATCTCATTCCCACAACCCCCACTGTCGGTGCTCTCGGTGTGCGCCCGGGGCTCCACCTGCAGCAGGGCTGAGGGCGAGGGCCTCTCCCTGCCAGCTGCTGAACCTGCTGCCAGCTGGGTTGTCTTCTGTTGGTGACCTCTGTGCTAAAGCCTAATAAATGTTCAAAACCAGAGGGATTTTGGATTTGGTCTGACAAAAAAAAAAAAAATTGAGATTGTGTATATGGAGAGATGTGATAAAGAGCTCCTTTACTTGTATTAAAGAAAGCATATTTAAAGAGGCTTTTACAGAGGACATGGCTGGTGTAGAACCCTGGGACTGTGTCCTGAGAGTGGAAGGCAGTATTGGGCATCTTGTGCACCATATAATTAACTTGATTTCTGGGCATCTTGAGTGCTGTTAGACTTGAACGAGACATATATGCAGCACTTGTGCTTGTGGTCATCAAAAGTACCCCTTTGCTGTACTTGAAAACACAGCAGCCAGTGCAACAGAGGCTCAGCACTGTCTGGTCTGGTCATGTTTGCAAAGTACAAACTGGATACCACTGGACAATGCAGTGTGGAGACATGTAGCCACACACATCAGACTGAGATGTTTTCTGTACACCTCTGATGCAGGAATATTTTGGTAGCAAGCTTTAAACTTGTATTACATTCCAAACTTATATTGATTATAAGTTGGTATACAGAAAGAGACTAATGTAGCTGAGATAGGAAGTGATGATTACCCCTCACATAAAATTTAACTGTATATGGGAATATAGAATGGGAACGAACTGCCTGTGTCGTCCTCAGAAAAAGGAAACATCTTGGACTGCAGAGGCCATACGTAGTGGGAGAGAGGTTAAATAAACCCCAAAGAATCCAAGAATGCCAACATAACCCCAAACCATTGGGGAGTCACTCTAATCCTTTGGAGCTGAGAGCTGGAAACATACTTGAACTACATCATGAGTAGAAAGTCCATCCTTCAAAATGAATCAGATGCTCTGTGGCCCACATGGATCCTTCCCCATGTATTCACTGCCGTGCTACTCCTTAGAATCTCATGGAAATCTCTAATTCAATGAAATCAGCCTTCTCCCACTCCCTGGTAGTGTTCCTTCAGTCACAACTAAATGCTTCTATACAATTCCCACCAAAAAAAGTGTATTAAGGACAAGGAGAGGCAGACGCAATCATCAAGGGCTAGGAACATGAGCAGCGGGCTTACAGGCAGGTGTGTTCAAAAATACCTGAGAGCTGGGCCATCCCCTAGATCTTCTGGATCTGTTCTCCCCCTGGCTCTGGTCTCAGGCAACCCAGCAAGGTTAGAGGGTTTTCCCCATCAGTCTCTAACACTGTTTGTCCTTCACACCCACAGCTGATGCCTTTAAAGTACCTCATTTACTATTTTAAGATTCCTCCTAAGTAGTTCTGGATGCACCATTCAGTAGTTCTCCTTCTAGGAGTTACACTTGCATTATTAGTGCTCTGAGATTTCTATTAACTTTGCCCCCCTTTTTTTTCCTCTCTTAAGCATTTAAGTACATAGCTCAGGCAGATACTTGTCTCACGTTAAGCAGTGGCCAAGGGCTATTTAATGATTTGGATTTATACAGTGCACGCCTGCCTAAGTACCTGTGATACATGGCAAAAGCACAAATTCTTCTGTTAGAAACAGGTTTGTGTTTAAAACAAATGAATGTACACTCACAGATTTCCTCACTGATAGCCAGATGAAAGCTGTCCAGCTCAAATAAGCCAGCTTCCAGGTCTCAAAACTTTCCTTCTCCTTTGTAGAGAGTGTGGAGTGTTAGTTTCCAGTTAAACCTTTTATCAGAATCAACAGTGAATGACAGGAGTTAGTGGTGTGCTTTTTAGCCCTTTTGCCTTCATTTACTTAAGATATTTTTACATGTTAGAATTTTCCTCCTAAAACTTCTCAAGGCTGGAGAACTTGAATTACTGAAATATCACTGAGTGATTATTGCCCCTCACTCAGGACAATTATGTAGCCCTTAAAACCTTGCTTGCACTGTCTGTTTTGTTTGGTTTTTTTTTGCATTGCATCCTCTCCACACTGTGTCTGTGTAAAGATGCCCTAGGAAAGGAACCAGCTTCATAGGTCTCAATGCTGGTGACAAAAGGAGGTCAAACTTGTAAGCAACCAATGTAATTTCTCTTATTAGTGATAATTCTCTCATCACTCAGATGGTCAAGTACCTGTATTGACAAAGCCCTTTCTTACCGTGCTGTTGGGCAGTGCAGGATTCTCCTGTTTGGCACATCTGTGTCTCAGGGTTATTAGTGCCCAGTCTCTTGCTGGTGGGCTCCCCAGGCTGTACCTCCACTGGTCCTCCTGCATCGTGGGACAGAAGTCTGGGGAAAGAAGGGAAGGGCTGATCCAGCTGTAGGACACTGAATTTGTTCCCATAAGCTACTCCTGACTGGAAAACAGAAGTTACAGTGCCTCAGAACATGAATGGCCTATTAGAAAATACTACTCTCAAGAGAGGAGAATATTATTTTAAATAGTCATCTCTCACCTGAACACTTTGCCATTTGATGGGTTTTAATTCAAATACTTTTATTGAAGTTACACTTCTGGGTGAATAAGGCCCACAGAAAGACTGTGGCTCTCTTTAAAAAGTGTCAGTACAGGAGCAGAAATGTGGAAGAGAGGCACTGATAGCTAAAGATGTAAAACAAAAATGTGTAATGGAAAAAATGTAGGCAAATACTCTGCAGCCTTTTGACAGCTTTGAAACAGTGTTGTCCAGCTGCAGCATCACCCATCAAAAAAAATATCTGAAGGTTACATTTTCAGCCTCCCAGAGCACTTGAATCTAGGGCAAGTGTTATGGGGACAGATCCAGGTTTGCTACTCTGCATGGCATTCTTCCTTTTGTGCATCACCATGGTAAACAGAGAGGGTTGCCAGGAGCCTGGATGCATTGTTTGTGTCAGTCCCTCATCCCCTCTCCCCCTCCTTCCCCAAATGCTTTCTCAGTGATTAGTTACTGAGTAGAAGGGGCTCCAGTTACCATGCAGCCTGCCATCCCTCCTCATTTTATTGGACTAATATCCCACCTGCGATGATAAGGTTTAAACTTGTTTAATCTCCCAGCTTAGCTGTGGTGTTTTAATATTTTTAAAATGGTTGTTTCAGAAAAAGGGGGATTTAAACAGGTTTTGAATAAATAATAAAAGCCCTTCTCACAGGCTGCAATGCAGGCTGGGAGGCATGAACCATTTTCATCAGGTCAGATTTCACGTTGGGTTATCCCAAGGTGGCCTGACTTTGTGGCTACGGATTTACAATGGAACAGTCAGATGCAAAGCAGTTTATGGAGGAGAAACTGCTTTAATAATGCATTTCCCGCTCAGCAAACAGCAGATACAATGACATTCATAGGGAATGGGAGAGTGAACAAAGTCTCACAGGAAAGGAACCAGTTTCTCCCCAGAGTTTAATAACTTTTTTTGCTCCTACAATATATCTGGGGAGATAAAGGTTGACCTGAGAGACATCAGAATGTACAGCTTTGAAGAGAGAAAAAAGACAGGCTTGCACATCTCAGGCCTAATAACCTGGAGCTGCATCTGCATTGTTTCAAATCTATGGGAAGGGAAAGGTTCTCATTTGATGGTAAAACTTCACTGGCATAAACATGAGGGTCTTTGTCTGGAATAATCTGGATGAACTGCCTTGTGCTCATGTGTAGAATACCTTGGTTTGTCTCTCACCCTTTGCTCCCTGGACTGGGAATGCTGTTTTCAGCCTCAAGAGGAGCATTGACAAGCTCCTGACTTCTCTGAGCCAAACCAAAGTTGTAACACCAGGCCTTCAGGAGAGTCTTGCTCTCTCAGTCCAAGCCACCAGGATGCACATCAGGCTTCCATGAGCACACGTGTAGGACTGGGATTGTAAAGCCAGGAAAACCAGGCGAGACCTCTCTAGCTTTGTTCAAGACGTCTCCTGCATACTTAGGCACAATTGGTGTGGAAACTGGAGTAAAGTAGAGCAGAGTAACTAAAGCAGGGGTGGCAAAAGGCTGCCAGAAAGGAGGCCACTGATCCATGGCTCAGTTCCAGAAGAGCCCAAGCAGTGCCAGCTGGATGACCTTAGTGCTGTCCAATTCTTTTCCTAAGGCTGCCAAAGGGATAAGGTGGGCACAGAGCTGTTTTGTACAAATACTGTTTATATTATTTCTGTCAAACACAGCAACTCAAAGTGATAGCAGAAGAGAACTTGGCTGTAGTCGGCTGCGAGTGAAGCGGGAGCCATTGTGTCTCAAAGATGGGTGATGCCAAGCTCTGAGCTGGCACTTGCACAGATGAATTTGCAAGTGCAGGTCATAAACAAATTAGTTCTGAGTAGCTCAGCTAGCCCTGCCACCCCAGGTGGGCTCTTTCCTAACCTGGTGGAGAAGGAGAGGGGAACCCAAATAACTCTGGGGTGGCAAAGAGGACAGGGAAGAGGATAATGTTTTCATTGGTGCACAAACTTCTCTGTGACATAGCTAAAATTACCTTTGAGCTCCTAGCTCCCCCAGGAAGCTTTTATGGACAAAACAGCAAATAAGAGCAATTTACTTCACAGCATATAATCATATTCCCCATATTCTTCCCTATTTGACATAACCACAGGGCAAAAACATGTAAAATCTAGATGAGATTGGGTAAATACATAATAATAACAAACCACTGCCTCCATTATACCTTCTATTTGAGGGAAAAGAGGCTGTTTCAGCATGATTTCAAGCACTACTCTAGTTTTGTATCACCTTGAAATAGTGAAGTATTATCTCTATCTTTTTTAGCAATGCCATAGAAGTCAAGTAATAACTTGCTACACACACTGCTCACTCTGTGAGAAGCCCTATGGGCATAACCTAAATACCCTCAACTGCAGTTGTCTGCCTCAACATAAAAGCATCCTTCCTCAGCAAACGAAACAAACCCCACACTTAAATTCTTTATGGAAAGATGTGGTATTGCAGGCTGAAGGCTATGTATAAAACAGGAAAGATTTTTTTTAAAAGCAAGAGTGAAACAGTGAAATTTGGACTCATTTTTTCTACTAAAACGTAGGTTGGGAAAGAGCTGAATCTGTCAATGAAAAGATATGGAGATTACTTTGAGGACCCTTAAAGGCGTGGGGAGTTAAAACATCAATATTGAAATGGATCTTGAATGGCAGGACAAGCAAACATCCTTCCATAGGTTCAGAATATTACAGAAGAGAGCCATCCATCTCTCTGGTCATGTGTAAGGAAAACCCACTTTCTTCAAGGGCCCTGCGCTAACTGAAGAATTTGTTTTTCAGTTCCTTGAATGTCAGTTTTCATTTGGAGGGTACCGAAGGGCAAACATATAGAGCTCAAACTTGTTTAGGAATGAGCTGGAGTTTAATTTTAGTAAAAGAAAGGTCTGGGCAAGTGTTATTTGGTTTTTAGCTATAACATCACTAAATCAGACCACACTGCAGGAGAGCTCTGTAGCTAGTCTGCCACTAGATACCTGTCTGAATACAAATCACCCCTGCTAATTGCCAATAAAGCAACAATCAGTATCATATTTATTACATGTGACTTTTCTGAGGGAAAATTTCACACAACAGCAAAGGCTACACTGTGGTGCTTCAGCGTTCCAGCTGGCATCTGTTCTTCCACAAAGTTTCATGCTCAGTTCTTCAGAGTGTATTATTGTAGTTGTCTGGTTTCAGGTCATACAAATGAAGACATATAGTGGGGTTTTTGTCTTGTGAGTTATGTTTTTGGTTTGTTCCTTGCTATATGGCTACTGCTGAGCTATGCAACAAGAACATCATTGTAGGACAATCCCAGATGAATCCCACTTCTGATGCTCACATGTATGATGGACACAGTTCTAGCTACAGAAACTAGGGGTCAGTCCAACTTGTGGAAATCAGAATCTGCACAAGTGGGTCTAGAATGCTTCCAATCTGGTCTGCAAACTACTTAGCAGAAGCCAGCATGGCTCAGAACAAAAAAGGAGCAAACCCAATGGAAAGAGCTATTTGTGAAGCAGTAATTATTCCTTGTTTAAGTGGAAGGTCACTGGAGGAAAGCAGTGTCTAGAATTGGAAAAGTGACAAGTGCTGTTCACTGAAGTATTGTGGCAGATTTTTTTGGCAGTTGTTCGTACTTGGGGTACCTAGCCTTGGCCACAGCTTTGCTGTGCTGGTTAACTGTTTGCGGGGCAGCAGTACAGGCTGAAACACTGATATAGCTGCCTGGAAAGGTGAATTTGAATGAAAAACAAAATTACCTGCTTCACCTGATGATCCAGCCATGTGAAACACTGTACTGCTATATAGCTGAATTCTAGCAGCTCAGGTAAGCAGCTTGGAGTAATGAGATGGAGGAATCCAGGGAAAGATCTGCTTCCGAAGAGTCTGCTGATGGTGGAAGGATGCTGTGGACATACCCTTTTAATTTTTAGAGGCTGGATCTGCAAATCTCATACTTCAGGAGTAAATCCTATTCACAAAGATCTTGTTGACTTCAAACAATCCCCCAAGAATGCAACTGGTAGCAAAGAGCCAAGACTTAAGCTTCTGCATTAGAAGAGCACTTTAGTTCAGATTTCATATTTAAAAATACATTAAGAACAAAAGTATATTTTTTTCAGATAAAACTAGCCCAGTGCCCTACGCGTCAGACGCTCTGCATTGTTTTGAAGGAAGCAACTGTTCCTATCAGCCCCCAGTGTCCTCAGGTGCAGGACACACATATAATTTGCTCTTATACCTCAATCAGTGAACAAGCACAAAAATAGGACTAAATTAATTTCTCTCGTTCCTTTCCCCTCTGTCCTATTTTTTACAAGAGCCTTTTAAAAATGTTGCTTACTATATGATTATGCACAGCAGGGGAACTCAACTACCTCTGCCCTTGCTGTGGAATGATTGGTTGCCTTGGCAATTTTCTCCATGTGGTGCTCAGGAGCTACAATTATAGTGCTTTTCTCAGCAGTGATCCTCTTAGTTCCCTTTCTTAAGAGTTCATGATAAGGAGATACAAAATGATATATATAATGGATTTTATTGCTCCAGCCTTCTGTCTCCCTCAGCCCTGAAGGAAGCAAACCTGCACTATCTACACCTGTTTGTTTTGCAGCAAGGAGAAAAACCCTCTGTGTAAGATGAAGGACTGTGTTAGCTGGAGGTCACAACCAGGTGGGTCAAGCCACCTGAGGTGATAACTCTGAGTCCCACATAAACCCTGAGGATCCAAGCAACAGCCTTTTGGGTCACTTCACAGTGAGAAGGGAGCATTGTTCTGTACTGCATTCCATAGACCTCAGCTTAAATGTGCTGCCTTTGCAAGTGAAATGATGGCAACCTGAACTGCTGGCTCTGCAAACTCAGGCTAAATGCAGATGAGCAGGACTTCACACTGAAATGAGAGAGGGAGCTGCTTCAGCCTCCCTCAGCTCAGATTTATAGGCCAAGCCTGGTGCTAAACTATACCATCACATATTGTCTGTGTACACAGTTATGGACAAAAGTAAAACCTGTGTCAGCTCCATGACTTCAGCAAAAGATTCAGTGATAAAAATGCGTTATTTTCTTGACTGTACTTGTTCTTCAGGGGTAACAGGGGGATCTAAAATTTAAAAAAAAAAGTCTGTCCCTGAATTTGAATATGACTGGTAACAGAGAGGGAGCAAGGCTGCCAAATAAGCAGTCACATAGCAGACCATCAGTTTAGGGAGAAATCCAAGGACAGCACTGAGGTTAGTTGTACCTCTGCTCTCTGTAAGCAGTGGATGGATCCACAGAATGGTCATATATTGCTTCATCTACGTGTGAGCCTCTGTATTGTGTGCCTGTGAATACCTGAGGAAGGATGTGTGGTTTTCTTGCTGCTGAGGTTGGTAGGCTCCAGTTTGTGCTCAGGGAGAGAAGTTGTTCTCACCATGCACTAACTGTGGGGCTTCACAACAGAAATGTTTAATTGCAGCTGGCACTTTGGACACTCTCAGTGCCTGTGCCAGTGGGCACTTGGCTGATGAGAGACATCCCTCCTGACACCAGCAACGTGAAAACTGCAGAGGAGACTGAAATGCTGAACTGCTGGTTCAACAACTAAGAACCTAAAAAAAATTAAGCAGTCCTAAATAGTTCAGTTCTAACTGCTAAAACACAATCAAGCAGAAGTTAGGTTTCCAATTTTGTGCACATGGGTCTCCTTGTTTTCTCCTCCCCTGCCCCCTCTGCTGTCAGTGTGACTACAGATGTACTTTGAGAGGACAGCCACCAGCAGCTGCCTGAGATGTCGTCGTTAATTAAAGTCTTGGTTCTCAAGTGCTGCTCAGATTTAGGAAAGGGTGAGAAATGCCACCTCTGAGAGCCATGAAAACAGAACTATCTCTCAACCAAAACCATGGATGCTGAGCACTGCCACGCAGATCACACAAATGCCTGGCATACACAAACCAAATTCAAATTTAGCTTGAAGGAGCAAAACTTCACCACCACCAAAAGCTCTTAATACAACTTAGAAGCTACATGAAGAGTGTAAGAAGGAGTTCTTCTTGCACTAGATACTGTTTAAGTAACCTTTCGAAGAAGAAAATAAATGGCGAGGTATTAATCTGCTCTGCTTTGTTAAGTTTGACACTGTATCAGTAATTTGCCCATTTTGGACCATAGGAAGCCTCTGGGCCTCTGGTTAAACAGCACACAGGACACACAGCTAACCGTGACCTTCTTGTATTAGCACACTCTGAGCCAGGTGTGAAGTCCACGTTTGCTTTTTCTTTCAAGAATCAAGAAATCCAATAGAATAGCTGGAGCAGGTTTCTGCTGCAGCAAGGACCCAAGCTTGTTTTGGGTCAAACAAGGAGTATCATTAATCCTCCATTTAATTGCAGCCCCCTTCAGGGCAGAAATTGGCAGCAGTTTAATGTGATGGAGTAATGTTACACATGAACTCAGGACAAAGCAAGGAATGATGTCTCCATTGAAAATGCAATGAGACGTTAATGGAGAGAAAATAATTACAGCTGGAATTTGGAGAGGATGTCAGGTTTAGCACCTCTGTTCTTGCAAAGAGTGCTGCAGGATGTTTAGAAACCCTGCTGATCTACGTCACTACCTGCAGCGCTGCACTGACTTGGGAGCTCTTATCGTTTATTGCTCTGGAATTCTTTTTAAAATGTAAGGAATCTGACAAGATAATATCTTGAGGTGGCACAAAAGCTTCAACTGCACTTCACTACATCTCAAAGAATCTATGCATCTTTACTTTTTTGCCCTTTTCTTTTTCTCATTTTTGTTGCACAGTCAAAGGAAACAGCTTTTTATGTGAATGATGATTAATAAGCAGCCCTGCTGAAGGGTGACAGAGCTGGTGCTAAGAACAGGCTCCTTTGATAGACACTTTAAAATGTGTTCTAACATGTGAAAATGATAGGCTGTCAAGTCACCATTCAGGTGTACACCAAGATAATAACATGCATTTGAGAAAAATGATAAGGTAAAATACACATTTCTACAGTATGAAGATAAATAGTGAAATACACACTTGCGTGCCTCTATGTAGAGTAAGTAGAAAAAAAGAAAAAAATCAATTTAGAGTAGAATTGTGAGTAGTCTGGATATCTCTGTTGCCTTGTGCTTGAAATATCATCTCAACTGAGTGTGTCTTGTTGTATTTGTGCGTGAATTAAAGATAAAAAGCATTTGCAGTGTCCATGCTATCAAATCTTCCCACACGGTTGAAGGCATCTCAGGGCAGGACTTTGTTTAAAGGTTATGGCCATACTTGCAGTATGTGAATTTCTAGGCAGAAATAGAAATGGGATCTTTCTGGAAAATAGCACAATTAATAGGAAGCTCCTAATGAAAATTAAGCAGTAGAATGTCTGGTTTGCATGATATCAACAAGAAAACATCACCTTTCTTATTTGGGAAGAAACTGGACAAGCAGCAACTGAAGTTGTGGACTTGTGAAAGGATAGTTCTTTTAGTCTTTTCCTACTTTTTTGGAAGTATACTGCAGCCCAGAATTCCCTTCTCTGATTGCTACTTTGACCTCTTAAGTACCAAGTGCCCAAGCATTTGAAGTTTAACCTTAGAAACATGCAGTGAATAACAGGCATTTCCCCATTCCTGTTCATGTTGCCATTTTCAAATATCTGATAAATGTCAAGCCCTCTCCCTTTATAAAAAGTTTTTCCTTTTGTATCAGGGAAAACCAGAACAAAACAGCAATGCCAGCAATGCCCAGAATGCCAGTGTGAAACATGAAGGCAACCTTCCCCACCTGAGCAGACTGCCCTGGGGACACAGGGTAGATACCCTGAGTGGAGCTGTTCCAAGCTCTTCAAACCCAGCATCAAAGCAACAACCCTCTGGCTTAGAGGTGAGAAAATGATGCCCCGAGGCACAGCTTCTGTGTCAGGCAGATAGCAAGCAATGGGCTCATAAAACAATATTTGAAGAAAGGTAAAAAAACATGAAGGAAAGGGAAGAGCTTCTTATTAGCTGCAAAATAAGGCTTTTCGATCACAATCTCTGACAAAGAACAGCACTATTTGGACAGTAAATCACTGTGGCCCACTGAGGAACCTGTGCTGATAAGAGCTTGACAGGCCAGGGAAGAGGTTCAGGGCTTGCAGGGAAAATCTTTCATTCCAAACACACACGGCAGACCAGCAGAGGCAGGAGGAGCAGGTACAGGCAGGCAGTTCTGAACAGGAGGGTGAAATGGGATTTCTGCTCTTTCTACAAAGGGGAGAGGAAAGCCCCTCTCTGATGCTTTTAGCTGGGAATAAAGAGAGCTGCCTTAAGATTAAGGTTCTCCTATCTATGTCTTCTTCCCATCAGTTTCTGGGTCTAGTGACAAAACCCAAAATGAAATTGAGTTTGTCCAGAGATTCCCCTTCATGCTCTAAGCTGGCAGGTGGCAGGGGATGGGTGACTCAGCATGTTGTGCCTTTCCTGTAAAACTTTAGACTTTTTTGGACCTGTTTACTCTGTACTGCAAGAATGTCACATTCTTTCCCTTCATTTTCCCTTCCCACTCTTCCCCTTGTGCACTTAGTTTTGTCCCCACAGCAAGAGGGAGTTTAATATAGCGTAATTTATGTTGGCAAGAAGGAGAGAGATTAGAGGAAAAGCAGATAATTGAAGAGTTCAAGCACTTTCCTCTTGATTCCTCAAACACTGTAAGTATGATATTTCATGATTCTGCAGAATTTCTGGGACATATCTGAAATCTGAAAGATCTAAATTCAAGAGGTGACTGGAAAAGGAAATAATAATAAAAAAAAGTTTAATTAATGTTCAGCAGATTTTCTTGTTCCTTTGCCAATGCAAGGACAGATACAGAAGACTACGCTATGCCCTTGACACTGACCTGCACATTACTCATTATTTATTATACCATTTTTCCAGGGACTGCTCCACAGCATTAGTGTAGAACCATCTAAACATTCATATTACTCCTATTTTCCAGTGTTCCTCTTGTGTTACCACTGCTCTTAATTTTCAGAGAGCTCCATACAAGACTGGGTGATGAGAAAGAGCGCTCCATGTAGTAATCTGCCCCTGAACCTTACTGCCAGTCCTGCAAGGGCATTATGAGCCAACAGAGCAGCAGAGAGGCTCAAAACACATTGTAGAGCCTATTTCTAAAATTTTAAGCAGCTAAGAGTTTACTGAGGCTGTCCTGTGATATCTAAAGACACAAATCAGCAATGCTAAGGTTTCTTCCCCTCTCTATTTACCTTCTACTGGTAACGGATT
The DNA here is from genome assembly GCA_013400175.1 of Phainopepla nitens. Taxonomy (NCBI): domain Eukaryota; kingdom Metazoa; phylum Chordata; class Aves; order Passeriformes; family Bombycillidae; genus Phainopepla; species Phainopepla nitens. Next base: position 410,912 of record VXBQ01006521.1, on the reverse strand, counting down.
CTCTCTGCAGTCAACACCTTGCTGCATCCTTGTTTTTCTTTTATTTTACTACTAGTCCAGCTAACCTGTCATTCACACTCTAAGCTGCAATTTACTTGTGAACATTCTTGGTACAGTTGAGGGAATGCGGGGAAGAAAACATGCATAGGTGTAGAAGCACTACATTGTGCTATGAATGAGCAAAACTACATCTAGAAAATATTAAACAGTATTTTAAAAAGGCAGGAGAACCCAAAAAACAGCCAGAGCCTCCTGCCCTCTTTGTCTCCTGTGGAAAAAGGGGAATTCCGGCTCCTGCCATTAGAAATAAACTGCCAGCAGCAAGGAGGTACTAACTAGTCTGACACGGTACTTTCCCCAGGTGAAGAGAATCCTGTTATGGCACCGAGAAACATTCTGACCTCAGGCAACTGATCTTAACAGTTCAGTGTCTTAAATTTAGGGAGCAAGAAGGGAACGATGATAACACTTGCTCTTCACTGAGGCACTTGCCTCGAGAGGCCTCTCAGTCCCACTTCAGATGAACAAAGTCACTGTCCTTCTGTCAAGCACTTACAGGCACCACGGTTCCCTAACTCCACTGATGGGGACTACTCAAATTGGGTAAACCTTGTAAACCTTCTCACTGGAACGACAGTGTCTCGGAGCCACTATCAAATCACACAAGAGGAGTCAGATTGGATCAGATCACAGCTAAATCCATCCCAGCATCCTGTCTGTTACAATGGTCATTAGGAGATGCAAATGGAAAGCTTGTAAGAAACAAACCAAGTATAAAGTGATCTTGTACCAACCCAGTCCCCCCAGGAATTAGGGATTAGATGACTAATGTTCTCATAACAGGCTTTCACTGCACTGAGACCCACCTTTCCCACCTCCTTGTCTCTGCTTTGAAACTGCCACCCTGCAGTCAAGATGTCTGCAGAAAAATGCATCTGTAATGTGTTAAGATAGGAAAATTTCTCAGCAAAATTCCCCACATGTTGACAGAAATTAATGTCGAGATGACAGAAGACTTCAGCTGTAGGGAGGGGTTAAAACAAAGTTGAGGGCTTGACAAAGTCTTCATCCTTGGAACTAATAACCTTGCTTAAAAGCTCTCACTTCTTGACTGAGCCCTGGATCTTGCAGCTTCCTTTAAAGCACTGACACAAGGCTGTTGGATATTCGAGGACAGAGAGATATTCTTGATGCTCAGGTTTAGTTCTATTCCATTTTTTAAAACAAAATATTTAGCCTAGGCAAGAAAAACTTGAGTACACTGTTCAGGCCACTCAGAGAATTAGATGTGGGTTCAGTTTACTTTAAACAGAAAGGGGTTTCTGAAAATTGAGGTTTCTGAATTCTTTTTCTGTTCCAATTTTCTGGGCTGATCCAGGAAGTCACAAGCATGCAGGGTTTTCCCAATCCAGATCACATGTATGTGAGCAGATAGCAAAATGTCCAGACAAGATCCATCTCTTTTCAAAGCCCAGATCCAGTGAAGCTGGAAGAGGACACATTGAGAAATTCCTTAAATACTCATATAGTCCTCTTCTGTATATAGTGTCATGCAGAAAAATAAGTTACTACTCTTGGTGCTTTTTAAAATATCCCAAAATTCAGGTGGATCAAACTGTGCTGTATAACAGCTGGGGAAATATAATGCTATGGCTTCACAGTCAGGTATTCAAATGAAAATACCTAATTGTACATGTAATTACTTCACTATCAGTTTCTAGAACCTACCTGCCACATAAACTCCCCGTGCAGGAGGCCTTCATTTGAGGAATGGAGTGTGATCCTAGACAATTCCCCAAGCCATGAGAGTGCTCAGGGATGTCTTGTGTCCTTGTGAGGGAGCACATGCCACGACTGTCCTGCAGACCCTGAGAGGCAGGAGCAGGTACAGCCCAGTCCTCCCTGAGCCTTCCCAAGGTCAGGATGCAGAGCCCCTGCGGCAGCCCTGACCTGTCTCACCAGGGCTGTTCTGACAGCCTGGCAGTTCATCACCCAGATGAAAGCTCTGATCTCCTCTGTTTGTCAGCACAGCTGTCACAGGTGAAATTTTGCAGATTTCCCAAGGTAGGTGAAATATGACTGGGGGGCAGAGGCAGAGAGGAGGGCAGGGAATGTGCAGTTACTTAAGTCTTTAAGATGTCTTGGGCATAGAGGTTGGTGCTTCTGTCTGGCTCTTGCCCATGACTCTACGGAAGAGGCCTAAGGGACTGTTCTTGGAATTCTCCTGATTGTCAGGGAGCAGCTGCTCAGCCAATGGGCTACATATGGAGTCCTCAGCTCTAGGAGGGAAAGATCTAAGTCCTGTACCGGGCCATCTTCTAGACTTTCAGATTTCTAATATTCATGTTAAGGAGGCCCTTCTGAGTCCTGAACTTTTATTTTCATGTACTCTAAATGTTAATTAGTTATCCATAAAGTCTTATATTTTGAAGTAGTTAGGAATCTTATAAGCATGGAAATTAGAATCCTGTATATCCTGTAGAGAGTCCTGACACAGGGCTTTGAATCTGGTGCCAATTCCAATGCTGTGATTCAGAGCTCTTTCTCTGTCAGAGTGCAGAATGAGACTTAATTTTTGATGTTGAATTGTGAATAACAACAATGAACACCAGCTAGTTGTATTGTGGTTTTACAGCAGACACTTGGAAACAGCCACAGACCAATCACCATTTGAAGAACTCCTCAAAAAACAAGCAGCAGATGTCTTTGGAAAAGCCTAACTGTGACTGGTAGTGGAGGAAAGGGAAAGCTTACAGGTTTATCAAACAAGAAAACTAGTCAGAGCAAAAGGAAGTGTAGCAGGCAGAACTGATCCATCTTTATCTCTCTTAGGTATTCCCTAGATAATCTCACTGATATTCCAATAAGAATTTGACAGTGCTGTACTTCCTCTGTAACTGGTCAAGCATTTAGCAAATACACAGCGAACACTGGCGAGTTTCATTAAACAATATCTTTTCTTCCCTTTCCCGTTGGTATTCAAGTAGATCAGTGGCATGCTGGAAGGGGAGAGAGCTTTCACCCTGTCAGTCAATTTTGTATTTTATAAATCCTACCTTTTTCTAAGCTCAGTTCATTCCAAACAGCTAATTTTGTGATAGCCTGAGGATGCAAGGGGGTCAATACTTTTTGCAGGGAAAGTCAGGGGTCAAAATCTACTATTTGTACACTGAGTACTTCCATCTGCCCTGACATAATGTACACTGCATCTACTTGCATGATTCTAGCACCCTAAGTCCCCTCTTTCTGGGCTCTCCAATATCCATGACACAACACACTTTCCTTGTGAGGAAAAAGGTGGTGAAAGTGATCAAAATAGATAATTTGGGATGCCTGTGCCAAGTGTCAGTGCAGGAAGTGTCTCAAGTAACTAAGCCACAATTTTAACTCTATGAAATAATTTGGTTCTAATAGATCTACTGCCCCAAGCTTTCCTAGGTGGACCTGTGTGGTTGTGTATGTATTTATTTCATAGCTTTGGCCAGTCAAGCATTGGAGGCACAAGGCTCCTTCCCATGCAGTTCTGGGCTCTGACACTAATCCCAGTCACCAACTCCCTGAGAGCAGTCCAGGGTATTCCCAAAGCTCACTCCAGTACACTGCTCACAGCCTTCATGTGGATATGGTCTTTACGTAACTAATGCCATCGAAGTGTCCTGAAGGAAAATAAAGCAGAACTGAAGTAGCTCAGGTTCGTATCATTTGCTGCTCTGAACAATGAGGAAAAGACGATGTAAAAGGTGAAACCACTTTTTTTTCCCAAAATTAGTTATCTATTTTTTATGTGGAATGAAGTGCCCAACTGAAATATCTCTAAATGGCAGCAAAAATGTTTGGAGATTAGGAACACTCCAGAGATGAGATTTCCTCAGTGTCCCCTGGCGACACAGGCATATGATGAATCTCCATTACCAAAGAACACACCTTTCTACTAAACACTGTTTAAATATAAAAGAATTGGCATAGACAAATAACTTGTAGTTTATGTAAGCCAAGATTGTCTTACAGGCCCAGTACCAACTGCTACAGATGAAGGTGAAACAAAATAAAAATTGATAGGACAACTTGCCCCAGGGAGAATTATTACTCATTGTGAAAAGTTAGAGAGTGACTCTGTTGAGTTCAGACAGTACGAAAGGAAATATCAAGAAAGGGACAAATGCAAGGGAGAATTTTGCCAGTTACACAACTTTGCATAAGCTAGGCCGGCTTTTTTCCCACACAAAGGTTCTTGTACATTGGCTTTTTATAATCATGGCAGCAAACAATCTCTGTGGTTGTGCCAGGACACCACAGAGGGTGGCTTTCTCCCCAGCATCCCTGTAACCCTGGAGCTGGCTGTGCAGGGTGAACCCTTCCAGGAGCACTCCCAGTTTCCCATCACAGCCCATCGGGAGGGTCACAGTGGAGCTTTGGTGCATCTGGAAGGGGCGTCTGGTTTCTGAGGCGAGAGGCAGAAGCGGGAGCCCAAGGGAAGGCTCTGTCCCTGACCCCCTTTGCCCTCCCCTTGTTCTGATCTTTATTGGGCCGTCTGCCTCATAGCATCAAAGGCAAAAGCAGGCCCGTGATTTGTCCTACAACAGCTCTATAAAAAACATAATTGCCCAATAACCCTCTGTCTGCAAACCAAGCCATCTTCCTGTTTCTTCTCTCATAAAGACTATTTGACAAGCCTGTTCCATCAGCTTATAAAAACCTAGAAATAGCTGCCTTCCCTAGAAAGAAACTTTATAGGAAAGAAACTAATTTACTTATACATATATATATGTGTAGTATGTGCACACACAAATATACACTAAGACTTCCACAACAAGTAAAATACATAAATCACTCAAAACAACCAAGTATTAGCATGCCAAGCAGAGAAATTATTCCTTCCTAAAATAAGGATGCAACCCTACATAGTGAATTTATAGTGTCAGAAATGTTCTGCAAAAACACTGAACAAAGGTGAGGTGGGGGGTATGTTGCTAAACTAAACAGGGAATGATTTAAAAATGATGCATCAAGATATCCTGGATATCCTCACATTATTTTGAAGCTGGATATGATCAGAGACAATTTAGAATTTTTTTTTCCTCTTTCTCTCTTAAAGCTTGTTTTTCCCATGTAATAACATTGTTGCAAGACTCACCAACAAAAATGACTCTTCAGCCTTCCTTTCAATAAGTACACAGATGTAAACTGTCCAGTCACCTTCTGGTTAGTGTAGAGAGTAGCTCATTCAGGTGACATTCTGTCTTCAAGCATGCTTGAGAAAATACAGAGAAACTTCAAATTAAATTACTATACTTAAACTTTATATCTAGACCTTTTTTTTGCTTCAGCCACTAAAAAGTAGTTTGAAGTAATCCTTTGAATAATCTTGCTCTGATGTTTTTAAAAGATCAGTTATAGAACAACTTGTCTGACTGTCACAGGTTTCATTTGAAATATTGGACATAGATATACAATTAATTTGATTTGTGGTGCTCAGATTTACACTCCTGGCAAATGTAGGAATATTGCATTTTAATTTACTTTCAATACAAAATAGTTGCTTTGATATGCCTGAGAACAAACGCCTTGGGATCTGTTCCTCCCAAATGACGCAAAATAAGAATTCCTCTATTAACATCAGTGGATAAAGGATCAGGTCTTCAAAAACAAAGAATTTATGACTCCTGCTATGGGCCAAATCTTGACGTGTTTACTTTATTACACATGCAAGACTCTTGAAATCAATGAGGACAAAATGAGACAGGTGATGCCAAAGCTAAGGGAATGTTTCAGATTCCACTGCTTTAAATCCAGGGATGCTTCAGAATGCTCTGATTTCACAACAGTGTTTTGTGTAAGCAAAAAAAAACCCCAAATCTGGAACAAGGGTAAAACCACAAACTCTAAGTGGCCCTTGCAGATAAGGCCAGTCTGAGTAGATATATCCATAGTTAGGGTGCTGAATAATGCCTGAAATTTAAAAGTTTCAAATAATATAATAATTTCATTCATGGGATGAACACAGGATGTCTCTTCATGTATTTTTCCTATCTTTTTTCCAGTTTTATATAGGAATGAAATGTTTCTTTTCCATTCAGTTATCTGTGCTCTGGTTTGTGTTCATGTAACTGTCTCTGTGGGACTGAATCTTGATTACAATTACCTGTCTCCAGAATTTTATACAGCTGTCAGTCGTTGCTGGCTAACAGTCTGCTTCCAACACCCACTCTCTTGGTTTCTTATCATGCACTGGTTCATCTCTCTTCAGGGCCCTCCTGAGATTAGACAATCAAGTTGTCAAAAAAGAACCATCTTCCAAGCCTCTACTTTTTCTGCATTCTTTCTGTTCAACACAAGGTCATCTACACAGAGGACTGAGCCCTGCACTTCCCTAGCAGATTCCACTGCATCTTGTCAGTAGTTACACTCCTGAACTACCTTCAGCTCCTGCTTCAGGCTCCTTCCTTCCCCCTGTACCTAGTGGAAAAGCAACCTCTCTGCAACTTTTCACAAACTGGAAGGAATTAATGTCCCAAGGAGCTACATTCAGAGTGACCTGCCCAGCGTGGAGCTGTGGCTCAAGGTAACCCAATAGGCTTGTCTTACAGTGTGAGATGATGCAGGAGTCCTACATGTTGTCTCAAACTCTGTAAGGCCAGGCTTAAAAGAACTGAAGTCAGTGTCTGCCTCTTTCTAGTGATGTTTCAACTCTTCTCTCAAATCTTCTTAATGCTCCCTGCATAGCTCTCTCCCTCTTAGTTTATCTAGCTGGTGAACACAAATATTTTTGGAACACTTTCAGCAGTAATGCACAAACACAGATAATGCTGAGCCCATCCTATGGTGGCAAGATGGCGTTTTTGCTCAATGAAGATGTCAGGCAGCCTCACACACAACTCACCAAGAATGGTGGACAGAGTCACCAGTCACAAGCCTCGGGCATCTCAGTCTTATTCGACCAACTTCCCAAGCTGGGAATTCCTCCTTCCTTGTGTCTCCAGTAGACTTCTGTTCAGCAGCCTTCTCCTCCCACCCAGTTTGTCTCAGAGATCCCCTAGTGATTCATTCTCCTCTCTGCTGAGGAAAGCTCTCAGCAGAGGCTGGGCCCATCTCGGAACCATGCCAGCACAGACACCTCCACCTGGGGGAAGCAGAGAACCACACTGAGCTCCTTACTTCTCGAAGGTTCCCGAGTACTCTCCTGCTTCAGGTAGCTCCTAAAGACGCCAAACTCCAGGCTTAAAAGTTGTGCCAGGTCTAACACCAGCACTGAACAACCAGAACTTGGACCAAAACCACAAATGGGAAGGAGTTTTCACTCAAAAGACACACTGGGTTGGTTGATGTCCTCATGTTTCCAATCTATCAATTTTGAGGGTTTCTCCCGAGGAAAAACTGGACCCAAAGGTGGGGTTTCACCTGCAGCGTTGGGACTGGTGCAATACAGGGAGGTTGTAAAAAATAAATTGACAGGATATTGCTCCTGAAGTTGGCAGGTTAAGCTTGCCTGGGCCACCGGGCTGTAATGCTGTATGTGTATGGAAGCTGTGTCACACACACTGTATGATTACTATGGTAGTCATTCCTAATTCTACAGCATCAGAGAAAAAACTGTATACCATTTGTGAGGATATATAGTCTTACTATGCAGTATTGCTGTAGTATATTCTACTGACTTCTATGAGGAAAGCAGAAAGATGCTGGACACAGCACTAAGCATGGCAGACTGCATTTTGAGAAAAAAAATAGAAATTAATGTCTGCTCTAACAAAATGAATCGATGAATCGATGTGTCAGTGGTGAAAAAAAGTCCATGCTGACATTTTTTCCAGCAGGAATGTATTGTATTTAGTCTCCTTCATAGATGCTGGTGTAGTAAAAAAAGAAAAACTTGTCTTGAAACATTAAAAAAACTGAGTTGGCCACTGTGATACTGAGATTTGTGGCCCAGAGCCTTCAAGCCCAGAGTTTAACTTCAAGCCTCCCTGCTCAGCAACTGTTCACAAAGTTGTTTAAAATGAAGGTCTCAATCCTGCTTAGCAAATCTGCATGGTATAAAGTTGAGCTAAACCAGAGCCTTGTTAAACAAAATAGGGCTCAGTGCTGGCTTGGCAGTTTGCTCCTGCTGTACAGCACTGAGACTCAAAGTAGAAGCAGACTAAAAAAGAAGTTCATGGAAGAACAAAACTTTCCTCTTGTTCCATCACTCAGGCTCTTAGACATGTTGAAAAATAAACAGCCAGCAACTTTACAGCAGCAGGACTATAGGGAAACCCACTAAATCTTTAAAGGAGGCACACCTTTGGAAATATTTTATGGACACTCATCTCCCCAGCAGGAAACCTAGTGCTGGAAAGAGACATCTTTAACAAATAAATAATAGTTTATTAAGTCACTTGTCTCCACAGCAGGAAACAAACTGGGGGGTGAGAAGGAGGGTGGTGGGGTGACAAAGGAAGGGAAACAAAAAACTTTACCCTTGCAACCCCTCTGCTCCAACAGAGCTGTATTCATTTAAAACACTCTTCTCCTAAGACAGATGGAAAAAATAATTAACCCAGCCACCCACCCCTTTTATTAAACTCCTTTGTGACCACCAGGGATACGATTAACATGGCCACCATAAAAACCCAGTCCCCTACTCTCAAAATAAAGAGAAAAACACAAGCAAGAGCGAGACACCGTGCAGGGCAGGAAGTAAATTAAGAACCTGCCTTTAGGGCAGTGAAATATTTTTCTGAGTACCTGCTGGAAAATTTCACAGAATCACAGTGAAGGGGTAAGCATTCAGTTTATCTCAGTATGGCCTTGAGGACTCACTCCTGTGAGACTCTTCCTCTTAGGTGACCAACTTGTGTGGAAGCTGTCTGGAAATGCCATCACGCAACAGCGGAGTAGGGACAGAGGGCACGGTGCCACTTGGGAGGACAGAAGGGCAATTCACAAGCTGTCCCACGCTTTCCCAGTTTTGAAGCTTGCCCAGATCCTCCGATGTCCCATACGCAATCACAGAAATTCTTGGGGTGCTAGGTATCTATCTGAATTTTTTATTCACTAGACTTCTCTATCATCTTCCTATTGCTGCCTCAAGGCCTTCTCTGCCTATGGAAGCCAGGCCAGATTTCCCCAGGAAAAGCTGCTGTCATTTATACAGTGGAAGTCTGGATTTCTCTAGTTGTTTGCACAGCACCATGGCAAATCCAAGTACATGGATCCCAAGCAGCAGATTTTTCTTTCTCTCTCTACTACTGCCTTTTATAGTCATCTATACCTCAATTTCCAGTTCAAACTAGCCTTTTGTCCAGAAGATCACAGATGCTCAGCTCAAACAACCTTCACCCCTTTGTGACGATTTTTCTGGGATCTCCTGAACTCCACAACCCTCCATGTTGTCAGAATCATAGGAAAAGCAGATTATAAACCTATCTGTGGCTATACACATGTTCTCATGGACCAAGTGGCTACAAAACCAGATGAAAACAAATTAATAGAAGGTTATAGCAGGCTTTGTGTGCCTCAGTCTGCAGTTACAAGAGTCCATACTGGGGGCATCACCACACTTAGATACTGACTTCACTGTGTTACTTCCATGTTATCTTTAGCAATAAACTTGCCCTTTCTGAACATGTGTATACTGACATTCACTCCTGAGTGCAGCACTTCATTTGTTAGGATTACCCCAGGCAAGAGGAGATCAGCCAGAATCACTGTGTAGAAAAGGCTTTTCATCATAGCAGCCTGACTAAAAAATGTTACATCCTGTGTCTACCAGAGCATAATGGCGATGAGAAGCCATGCCAAATGTGGCAGCCTAGAACTAGAAGCTGCCAGGGTAAAATGATAGTCATCTCTAAGGCTTAAGATCTGTCAGCTTCCAAAACCAACGATTTCCATTCTGTGATTGCCAAGGAAGCTCCTTGCATATTGTCATCATTATACAAGGAAGCACTGAAAACATTCTGAATATCTTGTGAGAACACATTCAAAGAAAATATTCCTCAATACATTTGATTTCAAGCTGACGTGGGAAGCATTTTGCTCACCTTCTATTAACCACAGCCCTGAGTGTTCTGTTCTTTGTCCCTTAGGAAAAACTGGAGGCCTGAGGGCTTAGTCACAGTGTGTGCTGTGTACCCCCTGTGCTGTGGTAGATGGTGACAGAGGGAGCGTACGTGGTACCAGCTCAAATAAAGGATGAAGAAATCCACTTGTTGTATGGACAAAAGGTCTGCATTGAGCTGTCCCAGTGACAACTGTTTACAGTATTCTGTAAGTACAGAAAAGAGATACTTGGAGAGCAGGTAAAAGGGACACAGAACCTATACTGATAATCTGGACTGAAGTAGACGTTCCCATTTTAGTACGGGACTTTTTAAACAAAAAAAAANAAGAAAGAAGAATAATAGTAGCACTGTATAGGTCAAAATCTCTCCAGACCGCTTGGTAGAGCGTAGAGTGAAGTTTTATTTAGTAAATGGTTTCAAAATATATGATTGAGTAGGAACTGAGGGATGGGGAGGTGGTAACTATGATACTATCCATTTAGGGCAACAGTAATCAAAATCAGAAAATTGTACGTAATATTTGCTAGTCTTTCATTTCTTAGAAGAGCCAAACACTATAGTATGTGTTGTTACAGATAATGGGGGGTTGATCACTAAGCTACTGTATGTGATTGCAGATATTAGGGAATGTCAGACTAGCACAATGTGGTTCAGCAAAAGGCCACCAAGTCAGGAAACTGCATTTACTGCTGGCTCTGCCACTGGAGTGTTTTGGGTAAAGCTTTTTGTCCCTATCTATGAAATTATAAGGACAAATAGGCTTTCCTTATAAGATATATACTGACATAAACGGATAAAAAGTTGGACAGCTGAGACTGGACTTGGATCATTACTGGAAGCTACAGCCCAGTAGGAACTGGGAACAGGCTAACTGAGCTGGATGTGGAAGTCTCATAAAAGTATCTTTCATGACTATGTGGAGATGACAGCATCATAGCTTTAATGTCCTGTCTGAATGGCTTTTATACAGCAACGTGCATCCTGTTTGGCAGAGTTTAGGATATCTTCATACAAATATTTTAATGCCTATCTGCTACCTAACTACTTTAAAAGCAGTTTTAGTTTATACGAATTTTATCACATTCTCACGGGGGATCAGAAGTTGACATCTGAGCACTGGGATCAGAGAGAGAGACTGACTTTGCCAGATTTTCAGCTTCTGGTTACTGGCAGCCCAAGTATTTCTCCTGCTGCTCTGACAAGTGATCTGTTTCTCTGGCAAGCAGTTATGAAACAGTTGATGTGGGCTGGCCTTGCTCACTGGCATTTCATCATCACTTGTAGCATTCATCCGCTGCTTGTGGAGATGGATCTCAAAAGAGAGATTTCGAGGGGTTTAATCAATTTCCTGAGTTCTGCCCATCAACAGTGTCTTCATTTCCTGCCACTTTATAAAACAGGCTCAAGTTACAGTAACAGACTTGTTTTGGGTTATTCTAAATAACTCCACTGAGCTGCTTCAAGTTTACTCTCATGTGGGATCCTGCTGCAAAGACTGTGGGGATTGATGAGAATATTCAGTGGACTTTTTATCAGTCTTGATTCTTCATTGTTCATACCTATCAAAATTTTACCATTCACTTGAATAGAAACAGGGATAAATGCCTAAAGAAGTGATACTTTATGCCTCACCATGTAAATTGTTCATGGCTTGGAAAAAGTAATGCAGCAGTTAAAAAACTAGTCTGAAGCCTGTACTGAATTAATGCCATAAATTTTGCATTTAAGTAATTTCATCTAATATTTAACTAAGAACTAATTGGTGCTGCTCTCTTGTTTTCTTCTGAAAGAAATCAATTTCTTAGCTGTATGGCTGCATTGTACGAAAAGGGATTACTGTGTACATAAAGATTTTCAATATCTGCCTCTTTCCTAGGCATTTCTGGTAGAGTTTAGCTTCTACGGGACAAAATTTTGCCTCATTAAAATGTTAAAGTTTCAGGACTGTGAATTTACCTAAAACTAGCTGTAGCTTGGAAGGGTATCAAAGACTGGACTGGGGATGCTAAGGAAAGCTGAACTGCATTAGGTACATTGATTACCCACTTGATTTATAATGGGTTTCTCAAACAAGTTTCCCTCTTTGTTTATTGGCATGATTTCCCTTGACAGCTTTGTCTCACTGATACCCAGCTCCATGATCCATTCATGCACAGGACACTGGGTTAAAGGAGTCACCTGACATGACAGCTAGAGGGTTTTTTAGAGAAAGTGGGGTTTATATTTTTATCCCCTGTTATTTGGCAAGTGAATAAAGAAATAATGAAAGCAGATAAACTAAACCAGCACAAACTATGAGGAACACAGAATCACAGGTGACAGTGGGGGATTAGAGAGGGAAAAACTGCTCAGCATTGACCAACTTCACTAAGAGAAGGTAGAGTTGCTGTGCTGTCACAAAGCTGCTTGAGCTGGTCTTTAATTATTGTGAGGTAACAGACTACATAAGAGCACATGATCTAATAAGATTTTATGGACACAAAGTTTAGGTTTAAGTTTTTAAAAGCAAGTGATTACAAAACTGAAATTCTCCACCTTATTTACATTTCAATTTCAAATGATAGTATGCCTCTGAGTGCTTAACTTCTGTACCACAGTAAAGTGGGTTTGCTCCTACTCGGGCAAGTTTAATACATTTCAGTGCTGTCACTGTCTCAGCTAATATATATAATTTTGCTTTTCAGTTTAGCCCACTTCTGACAAGACAATTCACAGAGATGGCTCAATTGTGTCAGGAAAAAAAATTCTTTCTAGGAACTGACATTTAACCAAAATTTTCTGCTCAAATCAACCAGCCATTTGTCTTGAATTACTGATAGCTTTTCACAACACAACAAACTTGAATTGAACATTCTTTTCTGTTCATTTTCTGCACCTCCTCTTGTAATGATATCACAGCTGAGGAGGCTGGGAACCTGGTTTGCTTAGAGAGAATGTGGCAAGCACAAATATGTGCTTTGACACGAAGATTACTGGTCTTAAGGAAAACAGAAGTGTTAGAAAGCAAGAAATCCTGATCCTGGAATAAAATTACTTTATGTACTTCTGAAAACTTGAGGCAAATTTAATTAGCTGGCACAAGGGGACAAAAAAAAAATTTGCCTATGCTTTCAAAGTGCTGTGCATGCTCAGGTACTCTAAAAAACACTGTCAAGAGTTACTGTGATTAATCAATACTGTTGTGCCATTTGCCTGAAAATGCATTATCTGGTAAATGAACGAGGATTTCAGGCAGACCAACCTAATTAGACAGAATATCTATTTATGTAGCCATCTACTTTATACCATAATAATAAACAGTAATAATAACTAATAGGTGAAAATGGATTCTAGGAACCTGATCAAATATGCATTTAGTTCAACATACTCTTTCCATTGGCTTCAGTGTTCACCATTGCTCATGCTGGAATGCTGAAGAGTATTGAAATGAAAAGATTTAGTAAAAAAGATAGGAATTTGTCATTGGAGAGGATGTGGACGTTTATCCAACACACAGAAATCCTAGGACTCTGCAAAGCACTAAGTATGGTTAATACACTCTTCCTTTCATTATGTGTCTAGTTTAAATTGCTGTGGCTCTGACTCACTGAAGCTCTTAAATCTGTGTTTGACTCCAAGAAAACTCCTAAAACACATGACAGGTCCGATCAGGTATATGCTAAAATGCTCTTGCAGATTCAAATTAGGAAGCACCAAAATCATTACATTAACAGACTTCTAAATGCAGAGATACGACAAAATTAGATTTTTTTAATATTTGTTTTCCAATCAAATGTCATGGACAAAGAACATGAAAAATCAATAGCGAGTTTGGGAAGTGAACCAGGGCTGTTCATGTACAACTGCACCTCTAACAGTGCACCCAACCCCAGCTGTGTGTATGACAAAGGAGATGCCAGACACAGGCACTTTGTGCTGGGTCTTTTTCTACTCTTTCTGCCACTCCTAGCTCAAGCAAATGTCTTTTTAAAAGAATAAGAAAAACTCAAGGGAAGTTTGGTCTGGATTAGAACTCAGAAAAAAAATAGGCAAGGAAATCAGAACAAAGTGAAGCTCACAGCTCACTGAAGACAGTTAATACAAAATCTTTTTGTGACTGAACGATTTGGATCTTGCAGCAGTTTGATTCCCTCTGACAGAATGATCAGTAATCTTTCCGCAGTCACTGTAAAATAACAAAACCTACTATCTCCTGATTTAGATATGCAGATGTTACACTGTGTCTTGGCATATTACTGTGAAAACCTTCCAATAAAATTATTGCAGCAATTTTCTTAGTCCAAGAGCAAACTACATGCTCAGATCTGGTTTATTTTCTTTTCTTTTCTTTAAAGCAGTATGGCTAAAGAGATTGATGATTCTGATGGGGTTTATAATAACAGTAGGTAGCCCTTTACAAAACTCTCAAGGCTTGTCTTGAGAGAAATCCCAGCGTCCACACAATAGTTGGTGCTCCAACTCCTGCCTTTGGCAAGTGTCTGAAACTGCAGCTCCTACTGACCTGAGTTATTTAATCACTGCCACGAAATGGACATAAGAATCAGTCAAATATGCAATTTATTTCTCCACAAAATTCCTAGAAAGATTTGTAATTTAGTTACACTGAAAATGTGGGAATGGACAAGGTCAACAGGAAGAAATGGGAAAGTAAAAAAGGAAAGAAAAGACTATAGCTGCAACCTTTAGTGAAAAGATGTTGCTTTGCTTGCTAGCACCATAGCAGACATGATGTGATAGCAGGTTTATTCATTTTTAATTATGGACATGGCTTTATCTGCAAGTCTTCCTCCCCCTCCACTAACTGCCCCCCTCCTTTCTCCTCCCATCCCCTGGGGCAGCACTGTGGTGGGGCTCAATCACTCTTTTATTAGTTGTGATATACTGTGGCTAATTCCCTTAATCTGGACCTTGCTTTCCTATAAAGCCCAGACCTCAGGTATTGAATTTCCCTGATCAAAGTGCAACCAGTGTGGGACACAGCAATCTCCACTAAACAGGGGAGCTTGGGAAAGCTCGTAAATGGAGTCAAAGAAATACACACACACAACGCACTCACAAGATGGTGCAATCAATTGGTAGAACAATCATGTGTGAAATATTACTGGCTCCTTAAAGTGCTGGTTCTGGGATTTACTGCAGTGTATTAATCTGCTATGCTTAATGCATTGACCTTTCACCCCCAGCAATTCAGTAGACAGGGCTTGAATTGCCAGGAGCTGATACAATGGATTAGGAGCAGAAAGAACCCACCACACTCAAGTGCCACAGCAGCCCTAAAGCATACCACCAGTAACTTCTCCATCTTTCCTAATAGATACTGCCAGACAATGTGGCTACCACAGAAAGGACTGTATTGACAGCAACATTTCTGGAAGGGGAGATAGTGGAAATAAGGCTTGTTATAAAACAATAGACAAGGGCAGTCTTGTGACTGAGTCACAAGACAGGGATTTAGAAGAATTGGTTTTATTCCATGCAGTCATTCTCTCCTTGTGTGTGACCTTAGGCAAGACAATTCACTTCTTAGGATTGTGTCTTTCTCATCTGTAAATTTGGGATAATGGCACTTCTCTGATTTTCTCAGGGGCAGTGTGGAGGCTTTATTCACTGACATTTGGAAAGCCCTTTAGGATCACAGGATTAAAGGTATTATATGTTCATGCAAAATAGTATGATACTCTGTACATTAAATATCCATCTGGATGGAGAAGAAAATGAAGAGAACCTCCCTTCATATGTAGACCAGGAAACTCAATCATTAATCTCACAGCTTTCTCTTCTGAGTGCTGTGTTGAACCAAAAAGTTAACTCAGATCTAAAAATCAGTGCTATGCAGACTTGGAGAAATGTGCAGAAATAAATGAGATAGAGAGCAATGCATATCTATAATGGTGAGATAATCACATGTCCTTCTCCTGCTTCCTTGGTCATTCAAAATATCAACTTTTCTTGTACAGAAAACCCTTTGGAATTCAATTTCCAACATTAACTCTTCCATGTCAACTTTCTTCTATATAATTAAACAAACAGCACAACTGAATTTGAGAGGAGTGTCCAGAAACCTCATAAAGGAGATTATTCTAAGTAATTGCTATCAAATGCCATTAAATTCTGAATAGTGTTAAGCCCCTTCCACCCGCCCGCACAGGCACTCTCATTTAGGATTAAAGGGACCTTTATTTGATTTGTTTTACTTCAATACAAAATAAATTAGGTTGACCTGAATTAAGGCCTCTTTGATACTCAGGAAGAGTGTCTACACAGGGATTTACTATGCTTTAATTGGTGCACTTCAAAAGTTAATTTGGATATTTTTTTCCCAACATGCTCCGAAACTACCCCAGAGTACACGTGTCATATTTATAAAATGGCAGAGAAATTCAAGCATGGGGCTCTGTGAACCTACATTCAGAATTTACCATTTCAATGAGCATACCAGCACTGCTCAGTACTCCTCAGAACTGGAATACACTTAAATGATAAATAATGGTGAGATTCACCTCAGCAAATTTTGGTTGTCCAAAGTGAGTCCTAAGTTTGTTACATGTCCTAACTCCACAGAAAGATATGCAAACCTAGAGGATGACAAAGGCATCGTGGTAGGCATCTCTGAGGCATCTCTGAGGCTGCTGTTAAAGGTTGCTGTAAGTCCACATAAGGGGAGGCTGTCCCCAAAAGTTCACCTCATATTCCCTTGTCCTTAGCTGCATGTTTCCCCATGTCTCGTGTGCCAGCAAGCATTCATACAGCCGCGGAACAAATCCAGTCGGGAAACTGATCCAACCCAAACCAACTCTGAACAATACCAACAACGAGAAGAGAGAGAAAAACATGAGTTATGCATCATGACTTAAGCTGGTTTAATTTTGATTGTGCGACCGTATCCGAAAAAAAGCAGGATGAATTCTTTTCCAGAGATATTTCTTTCAGTCTACCCATTATATGAGCTTTGCAAGTTAATTTATAGCAAACACCTTACTGAAGACAACTAAGAAGAAAGAAACTTAGCCCCAAGAAATCGTACTTGTGCCAGCTCCTATGAATGGAAGCATATCTGAGTTTCTGAACTATATTTATACCTTGGAACTTGTGGTTAAGTGTCTTTCCTTCAATTTTTTACAGCAGGCATTGGCAAAGACAGTTGAAAACTCTTTTAAGTGCACAATTAGTAGTACCTTAAAGAGGCCTGGTTTTGAGAAAATGCTGGGAGCCAGTCCTGTGAAAACCATCACTCATGTAGGGCACTCAGAACTGCTAACCAGTTTTGAGACTCTTGGCCCTATCTAAAAAGAGCTGAGTTCACATAAATTAACTTTTCAAATAAACCAATACATATATATTTTAATCAAGCCATGTGCACACCAAGATATAATTTTTGTATGTGCAGCATTGCTGATCCTGTTACACATCATGTGTTTCAAGAGTGTCTTGACTGATGGTCAAAAGGCCTGAGTGCTCAACTTGAACAGCCTGGAAACCAGAGCCCCATAAATCATAATGCAAGGACCTGGGAGTAGCAAAGGGCAGTAGAGACTAATAGTATAAGGGTTGAGAATGGATCTGAACAGAAGGGATGTCACAGGCCACGAAGGACAGTGGGGGCATTTCTTTGCCCTGGTGGGTTTGTGGGTCCTGCTGCTCACTGCCTGACATCAGCCACTTGGAATGCCAGTAATATAACACCCCTGTGACACTCGTGCTCCTGCCGTACAGTTTTATTGCCCTGCTTCCACTCTCTCTGGTTTATATCGGATTGTGTTTTCCAAAGACAGGCAATAAAGAGGGGAGGAGGGGAAGGGGGATTTACAGCCTGCTAAACTAAACTTCCCTGGGCTTGCTGTCCTCTGTGCCAGCCCTCCTCTTGCTGCCCTGACTGGTCTGGAGGAACAGTGCTTACAGCAAGGCCCCGGGGTGTGAAGGACGAGGCTTGTCAGAGACCACTTGGGTTCTCTTCCTGGGAGGTCAGGGAGCACCCCCAGTCACCCACAGCTCCGCTCCCTCTGTGTCCCAAGCACTGTGCCCATGGAAAAGCAAGGTGGTGGTGTCACATGCTAATAATCTTGACTCACATACTTAGAGTTTGCCACACAAGTCTCTCACTGTTTGTGGAAGGACTGTGGAACAGCTAAAGGCTTACAAAAATCTGCCTCAATGTAGGCATCTTTAGTACTTCTGCCTCTGAGAAATGACTGTCAAGGTCTTTGTCTCAGCTGATTTAATGTAAAGGTTTGGCTTCCTACGTGCACCATTTCAAGTGCTGTATGATAGGATGATGGGGGATCCTTATAACACAGACTTAACCAAGGTGAGAGCTTTTAGAATATGAAGATCAGGACCTCCAAAACATTACTATGCCCCTCCATAGTCTTTAAGGTGTCTGAGTGAAGGATATGCAGCTGAAAACAAATGGCAACTGCAGTTTTCTGGAAGAGGGAGCTAAAATCCCGAAAGACTGCCATTTAGACATACCTGCTTTGTGACAGGCACAATAATAGCACCATATGATTATGGCATTCTCTATAAACATGGGAGTTGGGACAGAGGATATGGGGTTGGATTTGGGACAGGGAGAACCATTTCTACACAGCGAACACATGGTGAAATGCTCATAAAAGGTGTAAGTCTCAAAAAAAAATTCATCTGAGATGAAAATTCCACTTAGTGGAACACTCAAAACTCCTGTGATATTCAGAGTTTTTAAAACATCCAGTCTTTGCCAGTATTTCCTGGGAGATGGGACAAATAGATGGCATTCTTCCCTACTGGATTTTCAGTGTGATGTGCTATAGGACAGAGAGAATGAGAGCTCAGTAACTTTGTGACTCAAGTCACTGCATTCAGGTAACTGTGGCAGATGGGTGGGGAGGCAGACAAATACCAGCAAACTGCAAGCACATGCACCATGTAAGCAGTGAAATCACAGTGTGCTCTGCTGTGATAAAACTGGCAAGTGTCTCTGAACCGCCCAGCATCGACGGAAATTTTAAACCAGCTCTTACTTGTGTGATCTCACAGTGCCAGGTGCTCCCCGCTGCTGTCTCCATCACTGCTTCCTGCTCACCTCCACCTCTGGCAGCTGCCCCAGCCGTGGTGGGCAAGGGGAACACATCAGGCAGTGGAAGGGATTGCCTCAGCTTCTCTGGGGAGTAGAACGAGCAGAGTGCGATGAAATGCAGAATGGTAAGTGCAGTCTGCAAGGGACTTGTGAAACTGTGATGTTCAAACTGTTTTAAGACAGCACCGAGCAAAGGACAAGAGAAAATACTGCACTGTGAGGAGAAAATCAGCAAAGGCAGAGATGCATGGTGCAATGGGACTCCTGATGTACCACTTCTCTGAGAGCCTGCAGCCTCTCAGTCCAGTTCAGCTGCACACGACAGGACATGCCAGTGATACCAAAAAACCACCCGCCATTTAGGTTAGCAAGTGGGTTTTTTACACTTTTTGTCTTCCCTTTTTAATTTTCTCTCAGGAACCAAATTGGTGTTGTGTTCTTTAGTGCAACATGTAAAAAAGAAAAAGGGAATCTGTGTTGGACACTGGTCACTTCTCCCATTGCACTTGTAAGAAAAGCCTGTTTTTTCTCAAAAAAAGCAGAAAGATGGCTCCAACTTCAGGAGCTCTTCATTTCCATCTCAGTTTTGTATAAAGGCAGCAACTCCTGTAAATGGTTTCCCTTTGGGTTTTGAGGGTAAAACACTACTCAGGGCAGGATCTTGTGGTTTTTATGCTTTGTTATTATTCATTGTAAGGAGAAAAAACCATAACAGGGCAGAGGGAGAAGGCAAACCTGATGTTTAGAAAGCATGCACATGCAGAGCAAAATCCCTCATCTCTTCTCTAGCTGTAGGGACAAGATCCTCTGTACATTGTGCACTCACAATTTATTTACACCTCTACTACTTACACTTTGTATGCCTTTAGAAACTGGAACCTAATATATCAATAATAATAATACTAATAACAACATCCCGATTATTTTTTAAATAAAATTCCAGCTTCACAAAGTCTCAGGGAATGCAACTGTGCCACTCTCTGTGGTTCATCGCACAAACGTGCAAGGCTTGATGCAGCAGCCAAAATCTCAAAAATTCAGTGAAATACAAGTTGAGTATTAGAATAGGGTTTATCTTGTGCTGCAATGACAAGGCATGTTAAATGCAAAAGTGTCTCTAGACACAATTTCCCCATGTTAGAGACCAATAAGTAAAGACCATATCAGAAGAATTAAATCCAAATTCTTTTAAAAGAGAACGGGCATAAAGTGGCTAAGGACTCATTTTCACCTATTAGTTCCTGGAAGATCAAATGCTCTGGACACTTCTAAATAAACTGGCATTACTCCTCCATAACATATATATTCTCATACTTTCTGAAATTCTCCCCACTGAGAGCAAGAGATAAAGACACCATTTACACTCCAGAATTACAGTTTGGGTCTAAGTCAAAGTTATATTTGCTCATCCTTCACTGATCATCCACTTGGGAATTAATTTTGCTGTTTGTGAGTGAGGATGCAAATGTTCTTGTGGGTTTTTTTTTCCTCAGGGAAGTTTCACATTAAATTTCCTCTGTATTCTGAAATATTTAACACAACATTCTGCAAAGACTCCTGACAAAACCAGTGCTCATTGAACAGTTACAGAACCTCAACTTATCTTGAATGCTGCCATGGTTTTCAGTCTAGCAAACACAAGTTAGAGCAGCACTTCCTGCCAGGTTTTCAGTATGTTAATCTGATATAAACATCTCCCCCACCTTCATGCTTTTATTTCCTGCTTGTCCTGCATAGTATTTAATGCATTTAACAACTGCTTCATCTGAAGTATTTCTAGTGAAATAAAAACAAATCCTGGACTCCTTCCTTCTCTATTTCTGCTGCTTATTAACCTGAGGTGATTTAGGACATCCTTGAGCCTTACAGCAGTTGAAACTTATGTTGGGAGCTGTGTGCTTAGGGACATGTGGCAGAGGTTGTTTATTCCAAAGAGCCATCCAGCACCGGCTGGTATCGGCTCAGTTGCTCTGCCACCAAATCACTGCCTTGAGTTTCCTGTATGTGGTGGCACCTGCTGATATACAGGGTGCCTGCATATAACTGGCATATAGATTACTTATTTTGTTATACATACTTAAAATTAGCTTTTGTACTCTAATTTTTTTGCCTTCTTAAAACCTCTGGTCGTGAACTTCTGCAACAAAGATCTATTGTAAACAAGTTCCATCCCAATCTAAAGTGAAAAGTGGCTCAGTGACAGCAGGGTGAACTCTCGGGCAGCTCTCTGACTGCTTCCTTTGCATGTACAACAACAGACTGGTGAATAAAGTGATCTAAAATAAGGATACTTTTCAGTAGACTCCTATGCAAATGTAGTTGAGTTTGAAGAAATTCTGCTACAGGTAGCTCATATTATTTTCAGGGCTGTTTCTAAAATTCCTGGCTTCCTCTTGAGACTGGCAGGATTCCAATCTTGCCCTTGGTTCTAGGCAACATGTACAGGTAAAAACTATCCAGGGTAATGAGTAGACACAATCCCTTCACTGGGGTTTTCCAACCAGCTAGAACCTGGCTGCTCCAAAATCCAAGCAGTGGGGTGTCAGACTTACTTGATGGAACACAGCACAGTCACAGAAAACAGGCCAGAAAGGAAGCCTAACAGATCTCCTAAGCCATCTCTTTCCCTGGGACAGCTACACTCGCAGTCTTCCTCAATGAGGAGTGAAGGGTTGGGAGGGGATGCTTTTCACAGGCTGAACTACAGGTTTCCTATACAATCTTTAGGAAATTATTCAGCACAGCATAAGCAAAGCTGTATAACCCCTCTGCTTTTCATACAGGTATTGAGGGGCCTAAATACTGCTGATAAAATGCTGTAGGGCCATGCACTGCTGGATTTAAACGCTTATAAAGCCCAAAGTGTTCTTTCTCATGGTTTTGACTCTCTTAGCATCTGATTCAGTGGGACTTAAATACCCAAGGGAAGATTCTGTCTGAGTACTAAATTAGGCTCTTTATAGTATGGAGCCACTGGTAAGTGGATTGTGACATTCTGAAATTTCAGATGCTTTACTACCTGTGTTAGTGTGCAATATTGCTTGATGCAAATAGCTCGGAACCAGGCCACTGTGAATATCCCACCTGCAAATTCACCCCAAGTGAGCCAGTTCCAGGACTCAGGTGACAGAAATACTGTACACCCACTGGTGGCTGAACAGCACATTCCAAGTATGCCATGAACAACTGCTCATTCAGTGTGTGCTTTCTGCAGATATTCAGGTATTAAATTATCCCTTATCCAGGTACACTGCTATACACTATGAACATTTGCTGGCCCACAGAGTATCCTGCTATAATTAAGTCCATAACTCTTTCAAGATTCCAGGATGTGTTCATAAAAATACTACTCAACTCTTAGCTGTAACAAGTACAAGAGTGGGGTTCTGTGCTAGAGAAGTGGTCAGAATTATTATTGGGACATAATGGGAGCAATAGGTGTGAAACAGTAATTTGCTACCTGGACACTTGGGAGGGAGAGAAGGTAAGTGTAAAGAGGAACCACACCTGCAGTGTAAGGGTGAGGGGGTCACTTGGTGCTGTTGTTGTCTCAACAAGTCCAGTCTGCACTGAGTGAGGACCCACACACCTTTGACACCTTTCTTGCACGATGTCCTGAAGCCAGAAGTGCTCTCACTGCACGTACTGTTATTCTATTTTAATTTACACCCAACTTCCTCTAGATCTCTTTCACTAGGATGATACAAGATGCTCTCAGTCACTCTAAGCAAACACATTCTTTTAACATGATCTTTCTCACACTTTCCCTTGGAAGCTTTTTCTTCCCCCTCAAAATGAATTGTTTCCTAGCAATTGCTCTTCTCCATTCCCTTAACTTCAAGCAAGCAAAGCAGATCATGTCTCCCATAATAGGACAACGTCACCTCTAGAGAAGAATAGGGCTCTCACGTTCCTCTCCTACTTCAGTAGTTCTTTTATAGACCTTTTCTTTTCCTATGCCGATTTCTCATCTGTTATTTCTTTGCTCTTGTTCACTTCTTATTCCCATTACAGATCAGAATCTTTCCTATATCTGTTACAGACTTCTTAAGGTGTCCATGTATGGTTAAAGGGTCCTACTAACAACAGAGATTGTTTGTATGACCTAATTAGATCTCCACAGAGACAGCCTTAATAGGCCCTTTTGGTTTTTTTTGGATTGTCTGCAAAGTAATAGCGCAATGGCAGTGTTCATTTTGCTTGGCTGTATCAGGCCATATATCACATCCTTTTCCTTCCAGACCTTCAAATAAGCTTGTCTCATTCTTATTTTGGTTTCAAATTATAGATTATAAATTTCACTTCTCTCCACTTTTCGCTATAATTTGACCCCTAGCTGTTGAAACTACTCCGAGTGATTCCCCCTGCCCACCATCCACCCCACGGTTTCATATGAAAGACAGCCCTGGCTTTAGGAACAAATGACGTCCCTTGGACCAGCTGTGCCTAATAAAAATCCAACCTCCAGCTCTCACTTCCCTTCCTCAAAAGGGTAAAATTGATTTGAAAGTGCTGATGATAAGATACATGGGAATACAAAATCCGCCTCAGTCAACAGACCAAAGCTGTGCTCTGTGACATCATCGTACCCGAAAGAAACGATGCTGTCAGTTCCTCCACTGCCCTGTAACTACAAGTTATTGCACTTGTCCTAGAGACGGGATATTTGTTCATTTAATTCAGCCTTGTTTAGTCTGGCAAGAGTTATTTTCATTCCTGAAGTGCCATAGCAAATACTAGAAAATACCAGCTGCCCTCTAGGGTCCATTAGAACCAGTTCATGTTGTGAAAAACACGCCCTAGTACTGGACGGCCACTTGAAGCAGTTTTCCAGCGACCCTGTGGAATGCCTGCCCGGGAAAACAAGGAGGCTTTCAGCTGGCAGCGAGCCTGCAGCACCTGCTGTGCACAGCCCGGCCTGGGGGCGCCAGGCACTGACGCTGCTCGCTCCTTCCTGGTGTCCCGGCCCAGCACAGGCTGCCGGCACGCGGCCGTGCGACAGAACACCTCTCAAACGGCTCCCCTGCCTGGGCGCTGAACACTCCGAACATCTTCTGTTCCCATCTTTCCGTCTCATCAGCCAAAGCAGGGTACTTCTGTAATACTCAGTGCTGAGGCAAAAACAATTACTTGATGTTTTCCCCTGTTTCCTACTGGAGCATTCTCCTTTGAAAATCTGCATCCTTCCTTCTCTTCACCCTTTTCTGTACTCTACTTTGATAGTTAGGGACATTTCCATAGATCTTTTTGATTGAGAACATTTCATGGAACTCTTAACACATAGTACTTTAACGAGATTTTGGTATATCTAGGTATCAGGCAGTTTCAAGACACCACTCTCTGGTTTTTAGTTCCATTTCATCCTTCAGTTCTTAAATGAAACCAGCAGATACAGGACACTCACAAATGATCTGAGAAAAAGAGTCTGGAATCTTTTTCACAGTTCAGTGTGTTAGGTAGGGAATAAGGAAATTTAAATGAAATTTAATGCTTTTGTTACTACTGTAGAGTGTGAAAATGTTCACAATCAAAAGAAAGAAATGTATCAATGCTATCTTCAAATTTTGAGTTAAGGCTGCTCTTGCCCATTCCCGCATTTTGTTAGGAACTTCTGCAGATATAACCCTTCTCTGCCACTGAAAATCGAACAATTTCAATGATTTGGTGAGTCAGGGCCACTTATCACCTTCCAGAAAGTTCTGAGGAGCTTATAGAATTGAACTCTTAATTATACACAGGTGTAAGCAATCTAGGCAAGGCAACTGGGAAATCCCAGCTTTTTCACAGCTCCCATGGTTCATTGAACAACTCCCTAAAATCCTGGAGAGAGAACATCAGTTTAGTTTTGTTCTGAGTATTTACAGAGTATTTTGTACAATGGATTTAGCACTGGCTGTAATAGCACTTCTGTAATAACTAGAAGAGACTTCAACTGTCTAGTAGGACTTATCATTAAGAAATGTTTCTGTTCCTCAGCTAAAATGCAGTAATATCCAGTCAGAACTGCAGCTTTGCTTTAGTATGGTTGATCAATGACAGTAAGTTGATTAAATACAGAGTTTAGAGTGAAACACACAAGAATAAACGTCAGAATAATGAGAACCCCAGGGAGAATTTTTTTTTTTATTTTCAGGAAACTGCCTCAATTATCTTCTGTATTTTTGCTTCATTTCAACAAACATGACAGGATAGAGTAAACACCGATTTTGATTCACAAAATATTCTGAGTTGGAAGGTACCCACGAGGACCATTGAGTCCAACTCTTAAATATACAGGGGCCGTGCAGGGGTTGAACCTACAACCTTGGTGTTATCAGCACCATGTTCTAACCAAGAGTGAAACTAATTTTATTGGGAATCATCTTGATTCTTGTTACTTGCCTCAGTTGCAGTCTTTAGTATTACCTGAATGCTTCAATCTTGCTAGTGCCAGCGTGGACCAGGAGATTGGAAAGGCCACTACTCAAGCCCTTACAGTGTGAGAAGAAACCAAGGTATTTTCTGTCTAATTTGTGGTGACAAATTTATTTAATTACATTTGTTTTATTTGACTCAATAGGGCATGAGTGAGTTTAACAGAATGCCACAAAGCTGAGTTTGGAAAATAACTGTCACCCTCATCTACCTGAGGGTAGCACACACTCTCCTTTTACAGGGTCCCAATGCTGTGAGGTGAAGCCTTANGAGCGCGCGAAGCCGTGAGGCGCGCAGGGGCGCGAGGGGTGGCGGTGAAGCGTCCCCTGAGGGAGCGCTCGCGGCAGGAGAAGGGTGAGGACAAAGCAGTGACCTCAGGTGCAGTAAACGTGGCTTTCACAGGTTCACAGGATAGTCACGGTTGGAATGGACCTCTGCAGATCACCCAGTCATACTCCCTTACCGGGCAGTCTTCTGGTGCAGGTGACTAAGGAATACATCCAAGCAGTTTTGGAATGTCTCCAGAGAGGGAGACTTAAGGTATTCCAGTGCTCTGCCNCAGCCCAAATCATTCTGTGACTCTCTAATACCCGAGCAGATCTCTTCCTCAAACCTACCTGGGATGTCCATGGTACTGGAATGTGCTCCTGGCAGGACACGGGTGACAAGCTACCTGCTGCAGTGGCGGCGGGACAGGGAAGGCAGAGCGATGGCAGCCCGAGCCGTGGAGGGGCATGAGGAGTGGCGGTGATGCGACCCTGAGGCGCGGAGGGACACCAGGCGTAGCGGTGATGCGACCCTGAGCTTCGAGCGCGCGAAGCCNGTCACGGTTGGAATGGACCTCTGCAGATCACCCAGTCATACTCCCTTACCGGGCAGTCTTCTGGTGCAGGTGACAAAGGAATACATCCAAGCAGTTTTGGAATGTCTCCAGAGAGGGAGACTTAAGGTATTCCAGTGCTCTGCCACTCTCCATGGAAAGAAGTTCTTCCTCGTGCTGAGGTGGAAGTTCTTGTGTTGTAGTTTATGGCCTTTCGTGTAGGTATTGCTTGTGGAATGCTACAAATGACTTTGAAACTCTTGGTTGTCTGTTTAAGTCTGTTCCATGTTCATTTCAGTGACAACCTGCCTGACGGTTTGATTGTGTCCTAGTCTGCATATCCGATACTATGGTTGTTTTTGTTATGACTATGGACAGCTTTCATCGAAACACTGTTATTCTTGTTCAGCAGATCCATACCTTTAGGGTCACATGATTTGCTCCTTAATTCCCACTATGTCCTTTGCATCCTGGGATAAAATTGCTCCAGTGCCTTTGGTGGCTCATCTGGGCTCCACTCAGTAGGGCAACACTGGCTTCTCAAGGAAATCTGAATATGCACAGTCATTACAGTTCTTAGTACAGTTATTTAGTAACTTTGTTGTTGCTTAGTAAAAACCCCATTAGAATTGTACAGTGATAGAGCAAGGCCCCAGGGGGCTCAGTGTCTGTGAGATCTGGGCTAAAAATGAATATTTCATAGGAAGAATCTTTAAACAGGAGAGGAGCAGAATAATGATGGAAAGATAGAGGGGTTGGTGAAGCCAGGTGTGACTGAACAAATTTATTTATGGGAGAAGTCTGATACTTGTATGCCATAACCTTTTCGAATCTTATTTGAAGTAACATAATCCCTTGTATCTTAATTACCTGTCATTTTGACTGTAAATGAGGTTTTGGTGAGCTTTTATGCATTAGCTACAAAGTATTTGCTGCCATAAATACCCTGATACAATTGTATCGCTGAATCTTCTGAGTGCAGCCACAGCTTTGAAAGAACCATTTGTCTACATAGTTTATAAGGATTTCCTCATGCCCGAGGCAAGCCCTAGAAGCAAATAGACTTTAATTGTTTGCTTTTGGGTTTTTTTCCCATTTTTTAATTCATCCACACTAGGATTACAGGGGTAACTCTCTGCACCCAGTCAATACCAGTATTCTTATGCAACTTTTAAGTATAGACCTGGTTCCAGTTTTCCATTCTAAGCTATCACTACCTGTGCTAGCTATGAAATTATTAAAAATGCAGTTTTCTGTAAAGCTGAATGGACATCCTTTTGATGGAAATGGGAATTTTGGACTGAATTGTATGACAATGCCATTTCTAATCACAAACCCTAGTGTGAAATTGAGAGAAAAAAAAAAAAAAAAGAGGAAAACTGATTTAAAGCTGAAAGCCCAGTGTTTCTTGTGGTTCCCCAAGCAATTGTGGATTCATTATGAGCTACTTGTGAGTTAAAAGGGTTGTTAGAAAACTGAACTTCTGCGTGGAAATTGTTACAGTTCTCTCTTTTGCTTTAGCATTTGAAAAATGTTTCTCCAAGTTGTTTGAATTTAGCCTCTTCAGATATGTCAGTTGAAATTTGTTTAAATTCTGATTCAGCCTTAGTTGCAATCTGTGTAAGTTGCTTTACAACAAGGTTTAAAAAGACAGTGTCAATGGGCCCAAACGTTTGCTATGCTATAGGTAATATTCTGACTTTATTCTTAGGGGAGGAAAATCCGGTAAATAAGTACTTCAGTAAAGCATGTGCTCTGAACAAAGCTAAGAACAGCCCTTGTTTAGGTTGTGGCTGCTCCCACCGGGCATCATTCCCAACAAAATGATGACAGGAATGGTTGACAAGGCTTGTTTGGCATCTCTGGACAAAGGACACCCCATCTGTCAGCGGAGAGCTGCTGGGGGTTTTAGCTTAGGCTGTAAATTTAGTCCTAGCCTGTAGCTGAGCGTTGTGACTGTGCCCTGGAGATCTGTGCTGGAGGAGCCGGTGCCAGCACGGGCTGGAGCCTGCGCTGTCAGCTCCTTCCAGGCACGGACAGATCCCTGCCCTATTCCACATCTCCTGCCCGAGAGCTTTGGAGCAGAATAGGCCCTGTGTGCTCCTGAGCAGGCACCGAGGCAGCCACAGTGCCCTACAGAGTCTCACATGTTCTGCTGATTATCCAGCACATTTAAACTTTGAGTTATAAGGGTGACCCCAGCCAGTTGGCTGAAAAAATATATTTGACATCATTGAAAATGTATGCTGCTGCTGAAGCATGGATTTTAATTTGAGGAAAATGTCGGCCGTAATCTAGTATACATTAAAAAATATATCTTTTTATTTCCATATGGGTCACGTTAAGGAAAATATTAAAAAAAAAAAACCCAACCCTATTATATGAAGTCTCATTAAAGCAGCCTGGAAAAGTTTAGCCAATTTACAGGCTATACATCTTAATCTCCCCAAATTACAGGACCAATAGAAAACCGGGTGGTTGAGAGGGAAAGCGGGACCAGCAGAACCTGGCTGGGGGCCAAACAATGGATCAAGTAGCCCTTGCTTTCACTTGGCTGCTACCCCTTGTTATTTAGAGAAAAGAAAGGATTTTCAAAGAAAGGCCTGGAAATGGCGAGGCATGGAACTTACTTCCTTCTCCGGGTGAAAACTCAAACCCAAAGCTTGGTTATTTTAACATGGTGTCTTGGCCCAGCTCTCTAGTGCCTGCAGAGAGAGGTTTTTGTGAACTCCTGAGAGAAAATAAAGTATCTGCAATTCTGTAGGTTTTAGCAGGCAGGTGGTTTAAGGACTGATTGTACCATCATGGATAGTGTTTGCAGGGAAGCCAAAGGTGGAATGGGTGTAGGGGTGCTAAAGGTGCAGGGGAAGAAGGTAGAAGCAGTGAGGTGTGAAATGGCAGTGAGGTCATTGTCACCACTAAACTCAGTGCTGTGTGTCTGGAAAACTGCACACCTACTGCTCTTGCTGCTGTTGCACCTTGTCACAGGGCTCTGCCCAGTGGCCAGGTGGGTCCGTGAGGGGAGCATGGGCAAGTTGGGGATAAAGATTAACAGCTCTTGCATTGAGCTAAGAGACCAGACACTGTAGAAAGCACTGAGAGGAGGTGAAGTGTCCTGATGTCAGTTAGCAGATGTGTTAAGAGCCAGCAAAGGGAACAAACCTGATCAGCAGAAAGAGAAGGAAAGAAACTACAAGATCTTGAGTGTTAGCAAATCATCCTTCTCTTAGCTAAAGCCAAGGCTGGCCTAAAGCACCTAGAAGAGAGCAGGGTACGGCAGTTACTAGGTTGGTCTAAGAGATGTTCTGTGTCTGTACTGTTTTCGGTGAATAAGAATTTGCACTGCAGCTCAGAGCTCACCTGTATGGCACAAATCCGTGGTGTTTTCCTCCCAGCAGGTGTGATTGTGTCTGACCGACCTTATCTCCTGTTTCTGTGGTACCAAGAAAGCAATCTGAGGCAAGCTCACGGCTGCCTGTGTAGATGGAGGTGCTCACTGCTTGCCTCCCTCAGTGTCTGCGCTCGTCTTAACCTGCTGTGCATTTATGTATTTGTTAGACAAATTATGGATGACTGACAAAGCAGTTCTATACATTTTTGAGAAGACTTTATCTCCCTGAACCATCTATTTATGCTTTTAGATCAGACGAAGTTGATGGGGGTATGTGTTTTTCTGTGCTCTGGTGGCCAGTGTTTCACTGTGGTATTCCATGAACTGGATACTGAAATTTCCTGTTCCTGCCTTCTTACTCCTCAAGCCCTCTGGCCAGGGATTGCCCCATTATCAACGTAGCAACCAAAGGGAAGGGTTATGCTTTTTGTGTGGCCAGCTCTGGCTTGTTTGAGGAGTTTCCTGCAACTTGTTTGCTGCGGGAAGCTTAGAGCTTGGCAAAGGGGCTGCTCAGCCTGCTGTCTCGTGGATATGAGAGTGGTTTCTCGTGTGTTTGCCATGCCCTACCTCTTTCTTCTTTAGCACTGTTTCTTTCATAGCGCTTGGAAACATTGCCTGCGGGGGCTGGGGCGTTCTCTGTGCCCTCCCTGTGAAATGGTGCACGTGGGAATGTGGGAATGTGAGTATGGGCGTGGCTTGGAGGCAAAGTTTATTAATACCACTAGAGATAATGGCCTTGGCAATATTTCGAAGCATCCTGCTCCATTAAATTATAGACTTTGTGGAGACAAAGAGATTAGGGAGAGCAAGGAAGATTATTTCACAAAGCAAAATATTATTGTAATTTGCTAGTCTTAAAAACTTTGCAAAATTCAGTGGGAAAAATTAGAGGTCTTAAATATGCTGAAGTTCCTACAGCTACACTTGATGACTGACTCACTCCACCTTCTGAGTTAGTGTCCAAGAGTGCACAAAGAAATAGATGTTTGTACACAGATATTGGTAAAAATATCTGTAGTTGATCAGTGGTGTATTTTGAAAAAAACCCCAATCCTTGGCTTTGTTGAGGTCTGTTAGGATAAGTAATAGTGCATATTTTCTCCTGATTAATTTCATTTTTCCATCCCTGTTTTTGTTCATGGTTTGTCTGCAAACAGACCATAGAACATCCCAACTATTCAGCATTTATGAATTCCTTTCATCATCTTAAATGCAAATACTTCAAGACGGGGCCAGGATTTCTTATATGTTTCTACCATGCTTAATAGAGCAGTGTCTCAGTCTGAACTGAATTGAGTTGTCTGGGCAATGCTTTTCCTGTGTATAGTAATTTATTTTCAAAAGAGGTTTTATTCTGGGTTTTTTTGTTTTGTTTTGTTTTGTTTTTTACCTGTTTCTTATGTACTCCATCTTTTCACAATTTTTCATTGGAGTAAATGTCTAAGGTTTTCCCAGCATTCCCATTGGATTTTCATGACTTTGGTTCCTTCAGCTGTTCATATTTACGTTACACAGCTCTGCCATGGGCTTAGTGACTTTCATTTGAACCAAGCTCCTAACACCTCCTCTCAGGTAAGCTACAGACATCATAGATTCCTACTGATTTAATTTACTTTTAATAGTAATTTTTACTTCCCATTACCATTCCTTCGTATGAGTCTGAATATCTGACACATGCATAAATCTGGTCAAGGTCTCCTGACAGGAGGAAAAAATGTACTTTATTTATTAACATCTGCACTGAAAAGCTAAAACTTCTGTGATGTATTTTTCTGAGATACAGGAAGAAGTGTGACCCCATGTTCCATGGGTTTTCTTCTGTGATAACTTTCTTTTGCAGCCTTCTTTCTATGGGATTTGACTGAGGTAGTCACCAGAGGGAGTCTAGAGCCTCTGCTGTCCCCATTTGGAACCCCAGTGAATGCAGATGTATGAGCTGGCAGATGTCTGTGTCATTTTCAGAATAAATCTGCGGGTCTAAGTGTCACTGTACTGGTTCTGGGGCTTTATGCCACTGTTAGATCTTACACCCTCTGGAAATGATGGCTGATACCACTAACATTTCTCCTGTCTGATATTTCAGTGCTTTGTGCACCACAGCTTGTTCTTTGTTTACACCATACAGTGTGTACACCTGCCTTGGTGCAGCATCAAGCTACACCAAGGAATTTTAGTTTTCTATTTCTTCATCACTATAAATGGAACCCTTTATTACAGACCATTAGAGGTACAGTACTCTCATTTGATCTTACCCAGAGCTCCTGAAATCTTCTGTCACACTGATGCTTACTGTACTCTTTTTCCCATATGAAACATAACAAATTGTTTGAGACTACACCTCTATTTGTGATTGTGTTTCTTGAGTATCTGGGAAAGCAGGCCAGTAAAACCTGGTGTGTGTGTGTGTGTACTATATGTGTACTATAGAAAAGGAAATTTTGAATTCTTAGAATTCTTTATTGTATGTGTTATATTTGCTGCTAATTAGAATAAATACCCTGTACTCGGCATGAAATTCCAAACATTGCTCAATGGGAATCTTGGCTGTTCCTTACCCCTGAAAGTTGAAAGGGAAAGAATACTTGCTTCACCTGCTATTTGAATGTTGAAGTAATTTATTGAGGCAGCTTTTCCCTAAGGTGGAAAGTTTAAAAAGATTTTGCTGCTTGACCACAGCTACAACCATCATGGTCTCCTGAGGCAGCTCTCCCCCTCCCCTGGGAAGGAAGTTCATCCAAGCTCCCCAAGGTGAGCCTATGTCTTTTACAGAGCAGATACAGGCAGCAGTACTACGTGGCTGTGCTTACACTGAGGATGTTCTCCTCTGCCATGGAGACGAATATAGGTCATTTGGGCACAACCCACTGATTTAGGCAGAAGAAAATAGGGAAGTATTTGTTTGTGACTGCATCTTCACTTCTATTGTAGTGGTACCACAGGCTTATGGAGAGTGTTTAGGGCTGATATCTTGGTAAAATCTGGTCTAATTTTGCTCTGCTGCTGATCCATGTCCTTGTGTGGTTTGTAGTCCTCAGGACTTGTGGGTGTTGGTGCAGCAGCACATGTAGGGTGCTGGAGCAGCTGGTAGGCCCTGCTTCTGTCTGCCTCCACCCTGCACCCTCTCTCCACAGACTTGTAACACCTTAAAATTAAAATATAATGCCTTAAAATTAAAATACAAAGTTTTAAATTATCCTGACCTTGACCGGACTTAAAGCTATTATTTCCACTTGTGCTTGTACCTCCTGACTTGTATTTGGCAGCACTACAGCCACTTGAAGATGTGCATGTTACTGAGAGATCTATTTGACTTTTCTGTTCATTATGCTCTTTACTGCCTCTGTGTCATTCTAATCAACTCTTCTTTTTAGTCAAGAGAGGCATGAAAGAAGAAAACAAAATCCAGTTCTGAAAAATGCTATATACTGAGCTCTGAGGAAACCCCTTTGATGCTAAAAATATGATGTAGTAGTTTCAAGAACAAAGAATTTCCATATCATACTTTCTGCTGTCTAGTTTTGGGGAGCTTACCTTGCCTCTTTTCCCACCAATCATTCAAAATAATTAATAGGGTAAAAATTAAAATCAGAATTCAGAGTATCTTTAAGTGGACTTCAACTTAAGGCACATGGGCACTTTTGAAAATGCAACCCTGTCAGTACCTTCGGTGTCCTTCTCTGAACCCCTGTCTTGCTTCTCTAGAATGTGAAGTGCTCTAGGGGAGCAGATACCAGGGTACGTGTTTGCACAGCATCCACTGTCCCAGGCTCTCCTCCTCAGAGCTCTCAGTGCTGCTGCCATGCTACTGGAGTCCCTCCTTTGAAGTGAACATTGCCCAGGTCTTGCAGGAAAGGCTCTGTCAGGTTTGTGCCAAGCAGCCCCGTTCTGGGATACGTTCCCCTCGGAAGCTGCTGCACAGGCCTCCTGCTCTTCCTCAGTGGGCAGGGCTGGGACCAGCGTGGCATGGAGACAGAAGCAGCTCTATCTGTCCTGGGGAACAATGGAACAGCCTTAGCTAGTGCTGCAAGAAAGCAGGTAGGGAATGTCTTTGTGCTGTGCTAATGCTGGGAAGTTAGCACAAGGAGTCAGCCATACAGCTCCTGAGAGCTTCTGGAAAGCAAGAAGAGTGAGTTTGTTTTCTTCCCTTTTTCTTTTTTTTTTGTCAAAGTTTAAGTTGATTCTCTGGTCTACTCTCTTGCCCCCCTTCCCCCTCTGCTCCTAAGCCTGCTTTTGATTTGGTTTTATTGGCTAGTGAAAGGAATCATTTACTAGTCAAGGGCCAAGCAGTGACAAAGGAATGCAGGTAAATTAGTTTCAGTTCCTATTTCTCCCCGTCTTCCTCCTTTGGAATTTGAGCTTTAGAAAATAAAGTCCTTTTACCCATACCGCCCCCCTCTTTTTTCCTAAAAGGATTTCCCCCCTTCTCAACCTCTCTTTCAAGAACTTCGTTTTTGTAACTAAGAAAACCCCCATTAAAGTACCTAAAATGTCAAGGTGTACAGCACATTCAATGAAATCCAATGGAAATGCATTAAAGAAAACCCCCAGAACTTTTTGCATGCACCTTAATAATGCAGAAATTAACTGAGAGTGTCATAAAGCTTGTTTTAATGAATAACTATGTACACACTGGGGAGTTTTACATGCACATATATCATGCTTCAAATACTAAAATGTAGTTAAAGTTTAAACGTTTTGCAGAAGAAAATATGCAAAAGAACTTGCAGGGAATCAGTGTGGAGAAAACCTGTATGTTCAGTCTTTCATCACTCAGTATTATTGAAGTATTAAGCACTAAACTAATAGTATTAGCATTTTAGCATTCAAACTGTCTTTTTTTTTTCTTTTCTTGCCTTTTTTCCCTTTGTAGCTTGTCTTCTTTTGAACAACTTGCTTCAAATATACCTGGATATTTTACCAACTGTACTCTTCAACAAAAATCTTTTGAGGCTGAGGCCTTCTTTTTTACATCACATTGGTGTCCTTGGTAAATAATGTAATCCAAAATGCTGTGTGATGTTAAATGGTACATGGCATAGTGGCGTTAATGACAGAAAAGGGTTTGTTTCTCATTGGTAGCTATTCCTGTCAGTTATTTCCAGATTCCTAACATAGAAATAAAACCATGATTTATCCTTTTTTCTTAGCGCAGCAAAAAGTTGCTTATTCAGTCTTTCAGCTGGCTTCGTAATTAGATGTATTTTGTGTTTCTGCACGCACAACACAAACTTGAAAAACAAAAGAATTCAGCTCTGTCTAAACAACTGTAAGGTTTTGGAAGAAGCCAGGAAATGGAAGTTAAGACTGATATTCCCCACTTGCCTCATGCTATTGTGAGTGTGTTTTGTGGAGAAAAAGCACAATGATGAGAGAGGTAAGAACACAACATCAGTTCTAACACTGCATTTCCTGGCTTTTGTTGGTTTGTGTCACAGCCCTAAAAAATTGTCTTTAATTTCCTCAAAAAGGGGGGCAAATATATTTTCCAGAGTGGTGTAATATATACAAATGTAATTTATCTGTCCAGGCAGAACATTTGGCTCTTGGGGGAGTAGAATCAGAATTTGACATGATTTTCTCAGAAAAATCTCTCCTTTATTTTCCAGCTGTGTTTAAGTACAGTTAATTTAGTTTGTAATTTCCATCTGATATTTAAATGATTGTTAGAGACCAAAAAATTCCTCGTCCCGGTGGAGCAGTACCTTTCATTAAACACCCACTAAAGGTGTTTTTACAAATGATTTCTAGGGTTCAGTGGTGGTCTGCTTTTATTTGATTTAGAGACACTGAGTCAGTTTCTTTTCTCCTGGCAGGTTTAGCAAGTACGGAACTCGCTTGGAAGCTGGGAATTCTGATGGAAGGAGTGGGATCTGTTGTGTTCTTCGCAGAACAATGCTTAGGTTGGATCCAGGGGCCGTTGCAGTAAGAAATGCAGATCTTGGTTGTGTCTGAACTAAAAAGATGAGATGCTTGTTCCTTGCTGGGTGTGAAAGGAAAACAGAGATTATGTATCTTCATAACTGCATGAGTGACAAGTTACGGTGGTTTTTATCTGACATAGATGGATTCTTTTCTACTTCATGATTTTGTCAACAGAGTTTGAAGTACTTTCACATGTGCACATCTTGTTTCATTTGTAACTCCTCGGACAGTATACAAGGCAGACACCTCCACTGGTTCTATATCAAACCTTGTTTAAATTCTACAGATTCTTTAAAAGCATCACTGTAAGCATAAATGGATGTTTTTGCATTTAATTGTCCTATATAACAGGATCATATCAAGGATGTACAATATTTTTACAGGTTCCCACTGGGAGACAGTATTATTATTATTATTCACTTTAGGTAAGTATTTTGGAATACCAAAATATTATATTTATTTGATGTGTATTTAAATTGTCTTTAGAGGAGGAAAAAGTTATCAGAAATATCAGAATCGCATGAAGTATCTAAGTTATGGATATGAACATGAAATATCCAATTAAGAATTCTTGAGCCTAATATTCTCTTTACCATTGAAAATAAATATAAGTGTGCTAGTAATCTAAAACTTAAACAGTCAGATTTCCTGCTTCCGTGAGCTTCTATCCACTTTTCCCAAAAGAATGGTTTGGGAAGGAAGTGTTTATACAATATTAAGAAGAAGAGTGAAGGCAGTAACTGAAATTTTATAACAACGAAAATTGTGGACATATTGGCCCAAATTTGTGATAGATTACACATGTTCAAATGTTAAAACATTATAATGAAGTCTCTCTGCCTCTATAGCAGTTTTTATCAGATAAACAAAATTTGTATCAACAGATACTCATGTCTCAAAAACAGAGTGATTCATTTTCTGGTCTGCACCCTCCGAGATATTTTGCATAGTGAATTGTGTCTTAATGAAGCAATAAACTAGATCCTAATAGGCTACCACACTTTAGATGTATTTATTTCTCAGAAAAGTAACTGAATTTCACAACTTCGAACCCAAACTGGAATTGGCAGTCATGTAATGCAGGTAATTTAGATCTGTATATGACTACCAGATTTGTATTCTGTACATTTAAAAAACTGATTATATACAAATATGATGGACTTTGCTTTGTGGTGAACACTTTCTCTGCTTTAGTATGGTGCTGTTAAACATAACAGTTTAAAAAACATATGTGAAGTCTATAATTATGGGGGTTAACCTACAAGGACAAAACCAAAACAGTTTGGTCATGAAGACTTTGACTGACTCCGAGCAGTTCTCCATACATGCTCCCACCTTCGCTAGTTCCACAGGTAGCAATTTAAATCTTTGGGAAGCGGCCAAGCTCAGACCCCAGCTAGAGGGGCTGAAGGGGCAAAGGGGAAGAGCGTTTGGGAGCAATTTGCGATCATTCGGGACCCAGCTCCGGGCCGAGCCGCCGCCGTGCCCCGGCCGCGGCCTCCAGGGGCCGCTGTGACACCACGAACCTCGGACGGCGGCTGCTTTAAGGGCTCCTTTAAACAGCAACAAAACATCCAACTTTGAAATCCTTTTTGTCTTCAGATGTTCCAAACCCGGATTCCAGCAAAGGAAATGAAAAAGGGAAACTAAACGAGCTTTCCCCCGCCTCCCCCCCCGCTTCTCTCTCTCTGGTTTCTATTTGTAATACTTTATTTCTACAACAAGCACAAACCACTAGAAAGGCAGAAAACAAAATATGAATTCTTCCTTCCTTTTTCACTGTAAACCTCTGTAAAAACAATGAAAAAAAATTCTGGACTATATTAGATGGCCTGTTTCTTGTTTCTTCGTTTTCTTTTTTCTTTTTTATTTTTCCCCTTTTACCCCTCCCTTTCTGTTATATTTGCTGAGCTGTTTGCATTTTTACTTTGCAAG
Source organism: Phainopepla nitens (assembly GCA_013400175.1). Taxonomy (NCBI): domain Eukaryota; kingdom Metazoa; phylum Chordata; class Aves; order Passeriformes; family Bombycillidae; genus Phainopepla; species Phainopepla nitens. The sequence continues at coordinate 373,332 of VXBQ01006521.1, read as the reverse complement.
AGGAGGAAAAGAGGAAATAATGTTTTGTAGAAGGACGCAGTAAGTACCAATTGGACTAAACTAGAGGCAGCAACTGCTGGCATGAAATGGTTATGTTTTATGTCAAAATACATCCAAACAAGACAGAAAGTTGTACTGGATTTGGTGTTAGGAAGCTGCATCTATCAGACATGATAGCCTCCTGAAGAAGAAAAGGATATATAATATTCAAAAGAAAAGTGGCATTTTCTATATGATAAAGATTTAATTACAAGTCTCCATCACCCATTATCTTACATTCTGGAAAGAAGTAATAAATGATATAAAAGAATATAGTTGATGCATACATTTAATTAGAGTTTATTTACCATGGGCTATATAAGCACTTTTGTTTCTGTAAGGGGAAGGATTTGTATCTGCAAGTTCTGCCTTGAACATTTCAAGTTAAAAACAAATGTTTTAAGAAAAGACACTAACATAAAACAGCCCAGTGTTGGCTTTGTGTCTTTGTAAATGTCTGTGGCGGTTTCTCCTTGTCTGAGGAAAAGAGCCATTCATTAAATTAAAAGTGAACCAGTTAAACTGGACCTTTCATTGAAGAAAGTCTCCCAGTGATCCGTGCTTTATTTGGTGGATTGTCTTACAACACAAATAAACCAAGGGGTTTTTTATCTTGGGATCTAAAAATACTAGAAAGAAAGGAAATCCAAGCAAGGCAGAAAATACTAGGAAATAATTTCCCATTAAACAGACCCTCTGCCTCCATATATCTCAAATCATGAAAGTACACAAGAGAGAAGGGCTCATATTCCTTTTTCTCTCAGGTTAAAAGCCAGTGACAGAGGAAATCGAATTCAAAGGTACCGTCAATGTTTGCAGTGTTCAGAAATAGATAGGAAAGAAATATACACTGCAAATCCATCACGGCCCTTTGCTGGCAGCTAACTGCTAAATGCACATGATGTTGCTGCCTCTGAAAACCATTGAAATAGGATCCTGTGTGTGTAAATGTTGTGTAAAATGCATAGATATTTGGCGCAAATTTGAAATAGTTTTTATTTTCTGAACAAAATTCTCAGGTATTTATTTAGAGATTTGTTTTGGCCAACCTAAATCCACACTTCACATTCTCTTGGTCCTTTCAAATCTTATGCATAGCTTTACAAACCCTGTTTAGGAACAATGTGTGATAATCAGCAACAAAGAAATCAGTATAGTTTGGAAGAACAATTACAGTAAAATATGGAAGATAATTTAAGGAATATTTTTTCCTTACATTTTTTCCGTCTGCAATTGAAATCTTGGTGGTTTTATTTATATTTTCGTATTTTTGTAAAACATTTGCATGGAGAATTTTCAAAAATACACATTTTTGTAATTGTGTACTTAATGAAAAATGGGCAGAGTAATGGACTCTGAGATACAGAACTAAAATTCAGAATAATATGGAGTCATATACACTGAAATTGTATGAATGCATGGCTGATTAAATTTTGAAAGGCTGTTAGTGGTTTGATGTAATTTTTATTTTTGGACGGTGAAACTCAAATGCTCTAAAGGAGTCCGAAGATATTCTGAAAGGTCTCTTGGTTCTCATGCTGATGAGCACCCAAAGGCACCAGGTCCCTCTCCATGTTTTTTACAGGCACATATATTTATGTACATACACATATTTTATTTTCTGTAAACACTAAAAATAGCTTTGCCTTTATCTTTGCTTGTCAGCAGCATCCATACATAAATATAGCACATCTCATAAAATTTATTTTGCATCCACAATGAGCCTCTAATTAATTCTACATATAATTCCATAACATTTATTATTAATAAGTATTAAAACAACAAGAAAAAATAGAGCCATTTTCAGCATTACAACTCTGACCTAGCATGTCTGGGATGAAAGAATGTACAGAGGTGATAAATGCATTTTTTGTTTTCTTGAGATAAAGATGATACAAAGGTAAATGAAATGAAATAAATTTTCACCAGGCTGCTGTAGTAGGCAGATTGCTTTTCTGTGCGTGTGATTTTTTTGTTTAGTGATATAGGCATGATTGTGCTAACAGTGTAAAAAATACTTGCCAGTAAATATGCTCACTTTTATGAGTAGTGTGACCAGGTTTTAAAAAAATAGATATCTGCATATATTCATAGGCACTTTAGATAGAAAGTACTTGCAAGTTTAACCCCTGGTAGTTTCATGGCCCTTCCTCTTAGGCAGTGCAGGGGGAACCAGCCAGGGCTGCTGCCAGGCCTGGGAGGGGGACCCTGATGAGGTCTGTGCGTGAAAAGTTCACGATAAAAGCACAGACAGGGAAGAGGGAAAATGTTCTTTTTTCCTCCCCAGAAATCTGCTGGAAGTCTGTGCAATGCTGGGAGCAACTGTGTGAATTTTGTGTCTCTGTAGGTGTTCACCGAATGAAAGGGGTGTGGAGCTCTGCAGCTTCTGCCCACAGCTTCTGCTCAGCCATCGTGGGAGTCTGCTTCCTCAAGAGTTCCCTCCTGAGAAGGTACAGCAGCCACTCTGGATAGAATTAGCTATGATACATTCTATCAGTCACTACTAAAATGCAGCTCCTCCTAGGATAAAACAGAGTAGCTCTGAACTGCAAGAACAGGTAATAACCTGTGTTTTACCCTTTCCCTCCTATGGGACTTGCGAGGCAATTAAATGCAAAAAGTAGCAATGAAGTGCAAAAAGATGAACTGACGGCTTACCTTGAACATTCTGGTCCAGTAGAAGTTGGAAACTAAACTTGTCCTAACGAGGCCTGATTTAAAATGTTTTGGTTTTTCTGATGTCAAAACAAAGTATGTTTCTGACCACCATCTGATGTTAGGGGAGCACATTTTCTGAAGGCTTCACTTCTCACCTGGGCAAATAAATAAGGATTCAAGGTATTTTTTTCCATCCAGGATGCATCAGATCGGTTTAACTCATTCCAAAAATCTGTCTAGTTACCCTAAAAGGCACCTTAGCCATTCTGAAAATGTGGCCTTTTGTGCAGAATGGAGCACAGTGCGAGCATGTTTACTTGTGCCAAAAAAGCACCCGAGGGCCATCCATGCTGGGCTGCCAAGGGCTCCTTTTTTCAAGTGGTGATCATTTGTAATCTGTGCCCTATAACTGTTAATGTGGCCTACCATATATCTGATTTGTCCTGAAATGTTTATAAATGGAAAGGAACTTTGTGCTCTGCCTGTTTGCCCAGGATTTCCTGACATTCAGCAGCGTTTCTGGAATTGTAGTTTTGCTGCAATTGCTGAATATTCACAGGTATGGGGGAAGCAGCTGCTGTGTTGCACTCCCATGTAGAATGTCTCACACTGCACAGGGATCTGAGCAGGCACCGTGGGCCCAGCTTGTCTTGGACTGTGGTGCACAATAGGATTGCTTGCTGAGTCACTCTGCACATGAGGTCATGCTGCTGTCTAGAAACCCTTTCTGTCCAACAGTCCATACTGAGAACGGTTTACAGCGGTAGCAAGAGAAAATTTCCAAATGCTTTGCACACTTGAACTTCAGACAGTTTCTCACCCTCATTAAAGCTGGTGAGTGGGAGTGCACCGATCCTCTTCTGGCATATGAGTGTTGCTCTCTGACTGATACAGATGAGAGGGGTTTGGTGTAGCTTAATAATTGTGCTTTGAAGAAATGTTTGGCTTATACAGTTAAAAATGAAAAATTGTTTTGGGTGGTAAAGGCCTAAAGGGTATAATCTGCACTATCTGATCCATTTGCCTTATGAGCTACTACATTGAAGCACAAAACAGCCACTTGATTTCTTAAGCACCTGAAGAGGAGGAGAGTCAGGGGCTGGAGAGTGGAGGAGAGGGGAGCAAACAAACCCTGGCCAAAGTTTTCACCACAGAAGTTTCATTGTTTTAATTTAGAAATGGTCACACACTTAATAGTTGCCAATTTTTTTTTCCCCAGCATTTCCATTAGCACGTTTAAATCACAGTTGTTGGAAAACTTGGTACAGGTAAAAATATACTTTTCATAAGCTCTTGGACAACAGTGAGGAAAGGAAAATAAGTAACAAAACCCATTTTCCTGATTCCCCTCCACTCCCCTTCAGCAAAGTCACCTGAAAATGAGGGGATTAACTATTACCAGTCAATAGGAGGCACTTTTGAAAGAGGAAGCATTGCTATCCAGAGTTGAGGGAAATGAAGCGTTTATTGGAACAAAAATATACTCTTTGTTCACGTTACTTCATTGGATTGTGTATTCTCTTCTAAAGGCATGAAAAGCAATTGAAGAAAATGTTTCATGCCGCTCTTTCTTTTACCACTCAGCTTTTGTCTTCTGGTTTTACCTCCTTTTCTCTATCTTTCTCATTAAATTACTAACCAATGCTTTGCTAATTAATGCCAGCTTAATTTAATGTTTAATGATGCTCTGCCTGTGTGGGGAGTTTGATTTCTTTTTGTGATTCTGGCCTGAGCAGAGACTAGCAGCACCTGTACAAAGCTGCAGAATCCCTTGGGGCACTGAGCAACACTTTTTTTTCACAAAATCAAAGTGACTGGCATGTAGGGTTAGTAGAAAGTATCTCTTCATAAAGTGACTGCAAATGCTTTGCAGCTTTCTGAATCAGCTGATATTTACTCCCTTTCTTGTAGATTATTAAAGAGGATGGAGTTAAGTACAACATTATTGTAATGCAGCTGCAAATTGAGCTGGCAAAACTATTTTTAAGAAAAATGTTGACAGTTTTGTCAAATCTTGTCTATCAATATTCCATAAGCTTTTATATAATTATACCTGTCATTGGAAAGCACTAACAAATATTGCATATGAATATATTTCAAGCTGTAAGTTGTTTACAGTTTTCAGAGACTTTTTTCTTAAGTATTCAAATTTTTTATGCCACTGGCCATCTCGATCACATGATGCTCTTTCTGTTCCATTTTGGTTACATAGCTCAGAACAAAGGAGTGGTGTCTGGCAAGTTTTAAATGTCACTGCTGAAAGAGCTGGCTTTACCAGACCTGTCCAGAGAAGTTGGGCTATGGTGAGCTGCTGTCTGAGGCAACCAGATAACTGCAAAGCAAATCCACACAGGCTCATGGTGGCTAAAAAGAGCAGTGGTGCTGGCCTTGGCTCATAACCATGCTCTCACTGGTGCGTTAGACTTCAGTGTTTGTTGTTTCCAATCATATTATTTCTTTTGTGTGTTTGTTTTTCTGGTGGGATTGGAAAGGAAATGTCACTTTCAGATGTGGGATAACTTGTCCATCATAATCTAGCTCCTAATGACTTTATGACTCCTCCTGCAATGGTAATTAAGTTTATCCTCTGCTGGCACCATTCCTGCGTAATTTAGATGAATACAGAAAATTAAGGAGCATCCTCATAGTTTTCCTGTGAGATTATGCATTGAAGCAGAACTTATTTAGGATGCGGGAGCCTTAAATGTGAGGCTTGTTTTCATTTCAGAAGAAAGACTTGCAACATGATTGTGTCTTTTTGCATGGTAACATGCAGGAGTAGGATGCAGATTAGATGCTTAAGGGAAGCTAAAGAAATACACATACTTTCAGACACATATATGCCTCTTATGACTTTCACGCATTGCTTCATACAACCACTATTTACATTTGGAGCTAGTGGTTTCTTAAATGCTCAGAGCCCACAATTGAGCCCAGATTTACAAAAGTGCTTGGCACCCAGCAGTTCTCACTGAGACATTTTTATGGCCAGATAATCAAAATTGCTCAGCATGGTGGAAGCTAGGGAGTTTTGAAAATCTAGCCATTTATTTTAATGCTCAAAGGGAGGCTGGGTTCTTCAGGAAAGCTGGTTCATATATTACAGTTCCAATGACTCTGTATTAATCCTATAAGTACTATTTTTTCTCTTATGGACATGCAGTCTATCATATATGTGCCCACTTAAAGACTTTCCCACTCCTTCTTCCATATAAATTGTAATTACCTTAGTTTCACTGAATTTCAGAAGTTGTTGGTACCATATGAATGAAGCAAAAATTCAAATGAAAATCAGATCCAGTAATTACAGGATTTTTCTACAAGCATTTTTCTTTTCAGGCTTGACTTGGAAATGAAATAAAGACAAGAGACGCCCATTTCCAGGTTAGGAAGCAAACAAAACCAAATTGTAGAGGGTGAGAGTTGCTTAGCTGAGCTGCTTTTTATAAAGCACTTTGACAGCTAAAAAGAAAAACATTGAGGTAACTTGTAAAGTGAATAACTTCAGCTATTACATTTGCAATTTTCCGCTCAGTGTTCCCTGTCCTACTGCGCAGAGAAACTTGGTAGGACGTAATACCCCAGCAATAATAGCCAGCTTTGACTTTGTACTCTGCAGACATTAACTAGCTCACCTCACACCCCTGCGAGGTAAGGAAATGGTGTGATTGCCACCTTGCCTCTGGCACAGCAAACACTCTAGTTAAAGTTGAGGTTTGCCAAGAGAACTGCTGGCTGCGTTGTTCCTCTCTCACTTCTCCTCACAGTTGCAGAACCACCCCTTAGTGCCCCAAGAGATGTACTTTCTCTACACCATTCCACACACCTGATGCTTATCAACAAATGTCCTGTTCTGTTTGTGACAATAAAGGATTATTATGAATATTTTGTGATGGTTGAGGTATTTCGCAGCTGCCCACAAAAGGTTTGTTTTACTCAGGTATTTGTTAGACATGAAGGGCAATTCCTGTACTTCGCAGAATTTTTAAAAAGTGCAGTTAATAGCAGTCTCCATGCTTCATAAAGTCATCTGGAAGAAGGCTTAAGGAAGGTCAGAATGTCTCCTGTGCTGCAGGAGCAGCACCTGGATGCAGTCAGCAGATGCCATGACTGAGACAAAGAAGAGTGGGGGATTTTGTGGGACCTGTGTTATGTGAACCTCCTTGTTCTTCACACTGGCTGCCAGGAGCTCAGCATCCCTGTAGGAGCTGACCTGGCACCTGGGAGTATTGTAGCACTCAGCCTTCAGTTTCTGAGGGGATTCAATCTCTGTAAGTGAAGGAAAGCATTGCAAGGCTGAGTGTTCCAGGCAAGGACTGGTTCTCTCTCCACATGCTCCCCAGTGAGGAGGTGTATTCTCAGTAGCAGTATTTTCATATCAGAAGAGATGCTTTAGATTGGATCCTCTGAGTAAAAACCAGCTTCCAATGCATTCCCCTACAGGCTTTGTTCTACACAACTCCTGTTGAACACCTCTTGCTACCTCCCATCTGGAAACTGACCCTTTTTTTGCTACTGGTTGAGCAGAGCTACCTTTTCAAGGGTGCCCAGGTCATTTTCCCCAGGCTCCATATACTGTTCCCATGAGCCACATACCTGAGTTTGAGTCTCATTAAAAGTCAGCAGATAGAAGCCCAATTCTTTGAATATAATCAGGTATCTGTCTCTTACTGATTTCAGTAGGGACGGATGTATATATATATATGTTTTATATACTGGATAATGGCATGTCTGAATTAATAGTTAGTGTGGTTTTAACCATCCCCTCAGACCAAATTTTCCTTGCTATATGCATTCTGTGCCTCTTAGCTTGGCCACCAGCCTTTCTCTTACTGAGCCTGAAATGCACTGTAGAACTTCTGTTTATGGGGTTTGTTTAACATTTTCCTGGGAAAGCACTGACCTTGGGATCATCTCACTCCTCTGTATTCTTACTCTATGAAACATATTTGTCAACTATCCTCTCTGAACTGCTTGTAAGCAGTAAACTCGGTACAGGCCTGGGGAGAGGTGGGTTGTTTGCAAACCTGCATCCAAAAGGACTTCATTTAGCTAATGGTAATCAATAATGTAAGTAGCTGTTGGGAAGAGATAGGTAAGAAGTGGTTTGTGTGGTGTGGGCTGATTAATTCAAAAGGAATTTGCCTTTTAATTACTTTGCTGCTTTTGAAAATGTGTGCGTAAGTTTTTCCTTCAGACAAAGGGAACTTAAGCTTTCAGACAAAGAGATCTCTGACTCACTTGAGGCATTATGACACTAACTGCTTGCAAGTTCATTCTGCTGCTGGATCTGCTTCCTTAAACGTCTTGTTAAGAAACCTATGCCAAAAATCGTATTTGAGGCTGGCTTAACAGGGTGATAAATGAACTCTTTCATCTGCTTTCTTCCAGCAGCAAGTGCTAGCTTAAAAGGAGGGTGCTGAAAAGGACAAAATAAGTGCTATGTCAGTACACTTATTTTTAATAGCATTACTGGTAGCGGCTGGCACTAAAATATATTAGAATCCTTTGTGCTATTTGCTATGGGAGGTCCAAAAAACCAGTATTCATGTCTGCATAATTTGTGACAGCATCTGATGTTCTGAATAACAGGGATGATAGTAGTCTCCAGGTCTCCACCCCTCCCTCTGTACAAAAAAAAAAAAAAACAACCCTAAACCAAACAGTGTTGTTTATTTGACAGGTAAACACCATGATGACTGGCAATTGCTGTCATTAAAAGAAGACCTCAAACAGTGGCCGCTTCTTTGGGGAGTCATTAAAAATCCACTGGCAACTGCATGCAGATTAAATTTACAGCTTGAGCTTTTGCTCTTGTACTCTGCCTCCTTTTGCCCTTGTAATTTCCACTGGAGAATTATTCACTGTCTTATTTAAGATGTTTAATTCCCTCGTGGAGTAAAGCATAGACAACAGCTCCGGGTGCAAAAAAGTAGTGCAGTGATATTGTCCACCTTAATGCATTTATCTCCTACTCCTCTTGCATTTCTGTCCTGTTTTCTGACATCTTTTCCTACTACTAGAAGAAGATGAAGTTAGGTTACAAGATTGCAGCTGAAGCCCCAAGCTCAGATCTTTCAGTGTATAACTTTCTTGTAATTTCAGTCAAGAATCTTTGTGTATAGTTTCATGCAGTGTTCAGCCTGCAAACTGAATGATTTAATTGCCCTGCAGGGTATGCAAACCAAATAAAATTAAGTCCATGTGAGCTACTGTCATCTCTTTTGGCTTGACAAGAAAAAGTGATGTTAGTTTTGCATCTGCCTTACTGTTATGAAATCTTTCAGTACTTTGGGTGTGTCATACTTTGGAATTTCATTAAAACCTTATCGTTAACTAAAGGGTCATATTGCTGGTCTTGATCCTGGTAGAAAATAGCCTGAAAGTGTGTTCTCTAAGTATGGTAATGGCTGAAAAAAAGAGAAGGCAGATATAAATAGTCTCCACTTTGTTCTTTTGAAATCCGAAAGTGCTGCTTGCTTTTCATTTTTTTTTCTCTTTAAAATCCTGTGACTGACTTTCAAAATCATGCAAGTGTGAATTTGCACATCAGTTTTGCAGATACGGGAAGGGGCAGTTGTAAATTCTCTGGATACCTAAATTTGAGTGGACTCATGCTGGGGAGATCCTGAGTTAGTGATGGAAAGTGCCACACTGACTCAAAGTTTCATTCTGGGAGCACATTTGTGCTATGGAGAAGGTAGACATGGCATTTGAAGCAGTGTGTGTCAACCAGGATAACCATGCCTGTAAGATTGCATCACTGCAATTCCCTTTCTTCTGGGCATCACTGAGAATGCCTTGGATTTGGTAATTAATGGAAGAAAAGCCTGTCTTTGCTCTCTGTGCCATGCTGTTTACAAGCCCCGAACCAACCCTTGTAAAATGAATCCTTTCTCCTGTTGAGCAAACACACCAGGGCCTTCTGCTGCCTCCCTTTCCAAGTAACATCCCAGGCCACACTGCTCTGGCAGAGCCTGCCTAAGCCTTTTGTTTCAGGGAAATGCACACCTGCCAAAGACAACATGAAGCTTTACCAGCCAGTGTTTCTTCAAACAGTGCTCTTGCCCTCCCACATCCTAGCCAAAGAATGCTTGTGTGTTGCTGCCAATTTCTGCCAACGGATACAAGCAGTGGGGAATGCAGGAACTGCCACTAAGTCTCCAGAAGAAGAAGGCTTGACATATTTTAGCCAAAAAGAAATCCATAATCCTTAAGAAACAAAGATTGCATTTCATGGAAATCAGTTTAATGGGAATGGAATGGCAGGGAGATGTAATTCAAAAGCAATGGGATGTATATAAAGTAAGCCAGAACAGTTTCTTAGCAGAAGGCAGGTCTATGATCTTAGTCTCATTAGGATACCTCTGGAATGTTGCCCGTTTCTGCAGTGGAGTTGCAGTGGATTTTCGTGAGACTGACACCAGCATCTGGCTCACAGGAGCAGCTCATCTGACCTGATCCACTGGTAGCTGAGGTTGCTGTATACCTCACTGGGAGCATGTCTAGATTTTCAGATAGCATATTTCCAACCACAGTGACTTTTCCAAAATGTCTGTTTTTGAGGGCAATCAGCATCTGCTTTAAGGGTACTTAATGACTCTTCAAATGGGAACAGTCCACTGGCAAGGCAACAATATCTTACAAGAAATGACAGATCTCTTGAAGAGTATGAAAGATTTTCTTGTTCTGAAACTTGGAAATTTCTTCACTGCTCAGGATTCTCTGTGTAGAAGAAACATCCAATAGAATTGTTACTTTCTCTTTGTTCCCTCTGAGTATGGATTGTAGAGTCTCTTTTGAGCTCGAGCTTTTTTCTATTTAAGAATATTCTTTCTGTTACAGCTTCTATATTCAGTAAATGGACATAAGGAGAAGAATACCCAAGATTTAAAATGCTTGGTGAGGGAATGATAACTGTCTGGTTGTTTTATTGTGTCCTACTCATTTTTCAAACTACTACATAATCCTTCGTGGAAACCCCAAATGAATCTGTTTGATTAATTAATGGGTTGGCTCCTTAGCAGGTATGATTTGTTGTTAATGGAGCTATAATAAGGTTATGTTGATTTGTACCGTGGATCCAACTCTTTGAAGCAAAGAACTGTGAAATACTGAGTGTTCTCCCTGGGTGTGCAGAATTGAATACTGTCCATAGGGTATGTGTGTATACATATGTTAGAATTTATTTTTTTGGGCCCTAACTTTCTTTGTGGTGTGTTATAAAGAGAAGGTCTGGGAAATTCCCTTCTTACCCCACCTCTAAATGCTCAGCAGTTCTTTATGAGGTTTATATTATATTGTGCTGGGACACAATTGACCGAGTTTTCTTTTTTCTTTTTTTTTTTCTTTTCTTTTTTTACCCCCCAAATGGTTAAAAAATATCACTTTAGGTTTCTCATTGTCAAGGCTTTATTTCAACCACCAGAGAGAACAGGTAGATTTAGTAACAAAGATGTTCAGCCCCCTTGGCCATAATGTTCCTAGGCTTCAGAGTAATTTAAAGCAGCCTGGGTCTACAGTTTGAAAACTTGAATTCAAGGGTCTAATACAAAACAAGTAATAAGCAGAAGGCACAGAACTGTGCTACTTTATTCTTCACAGCACAATGACCTTGGTGGAGCTTTGCATCCTTTATATCACCCAATGGAAGGTTTAATAAACTGAATGGCAGGGAGACAGTTGTGGTACAGAAATTCCTGTATGTGGGATGAGGAGATCCTGGAGTTTTTAACATCTACACAGGGTGTCTACATTTAGGAAGAGTCAACAGCACTCCAAGTTTGGAGACCTCCTTGGTCTCCAGATCGGTGGAGTTCTTAAAAATGATTTTTGTAGCTAAATTGAAAGTAACTTTAAGTGGACTTTGACACTTACTCGATTCAATGATCATGGGAAGGGGATAGGAGGTGAAGTAGGTGCTCAGCTTTTTGTTCTTAGAAAAGACACTGGTGTTGGTATAATCAGCAGAACACTTGGCCTTCCCTTCTCCCTGCATCAGGACCACTATTCCTTTGCACAGCTTTTATACAGAGCACAAGGACCAATAAATAACAAGGGAGCCCATAAATAAATACAGCTGTGAGCCAACAAAGGCTTCTGACAAATGATGTTTATTGAATTTCTCACGTGTGGTCCAGTTTGAATCCAACCGTGGGCCTTGCTATGTTTTTGAAAGTGTATTTTGTGCCCAAGCTTGGGACTGCCCTCTGTTGGACTAAGGAGGTCTCTGGCTAGCTGAGGAAAGGAGAGGAATGGGTGAAAACAAGAGGTTTTTCAGTGAAGCTAGGCTCAAGGTATTAACTTTAGACAAATCAACCCATGATCTGCTGATTGTTTACATGAGAGAGTTTATGAGAGAAAACAATATCACTGCAAAGTTCTGGCTCAGCTAATACATACAATTCTACCTGATGTCCTTGTCCTAGAAATGCAGTAATCCATACCTAGATTTAAGTCCATTTTATGGTAGCCTTCAAAAATGGTAGTCAGGTATGTATGTAGGCATGGGCTGTTACGAGAGGTGTTGTATGGGCAAGAGCACAGAAAGCCCCAGTCCCAAAGAGCTTGAAGTCTCTCACTTGAGCAGAAGTTCCAGGTCTGCTGGGTGCATGCAGTTCGTTGGATCTCACCCATAGCCACCATGGGAGCTCTAGTCAGGTAAATTGACAAAGCATTAATTACTTCAAAGGAGAGCTAATGAGGCAATAAACCACAAGGGTGAAACTCAAATGGTTTATAGTACCATTAGTAGACTGAAATGGAATTATAATTAGAGCAGGGCAAACGATTCATAGTCCACAATTTATCCAATGGATTTAGTGCTTGTTTCTGTTAATGAATTATGCACAAGTAGGCATATTTTAGGAATGCATTCATTGTTTTCAATTGCTCAGCAACCACTTTATATAGAGAGATTTCTGCCAATATGAGTAGCCTTGTACAGTTTGCATCTGGTTTCTCTTTGCTTGGGGGCTTTGTGTATATATTTGTGCTCTGTAGTGGGTCACTGAAATACTACGGTGTTTCTGCTTCCTGGAATGTTATAGAAAAACATGTTAATTGTACTGGGATATGTTGCAGTTGCCTAAATTTGCAGGAAAACTTTTTTGATCTTCAGAGATGGGTTTTTTTGCTTGAGGAACAGTCCTTCTGTAAATAGCTCAGCAGAAGGGCAAGACTTGCTCAAACATCCATCCCCTAAAATGAATAAAATTTGTGTATCCAAATGAAAGTGTGCTTCAGGAATAATGAAACATGCTCAGGAAAGTTTCATTCCACTGCTTAGATCTTGACTTAAGTGCAGAATAATTCAAACATTTGTTGAGTGACAGTCTTATCTTGGGCTTTGAGGTGGTGTGGGGTTGAGCTCATAAAATTCCTCTCGAAGCTCTTCCAGTTTGCATAAAGTACTTGCATAATATAAGGAATGATCCTCTGTTGTGGGATATCCTGCCTGCTATCATTCACTTGGATTTATACGGGGAAAAAATGTATAATGGTCTAATGTTTGGAAATGACTGTGTACACTCTCAGATGCTCCTCGTCCTTGCGTGGTGTGTTTGTGTCTCCATCTGGCTGTGCACATACTAGTGTGTCACAGGCTCTATTGGTGACATCCGGCTCTCTCACAGACCAAAAAATATGGAGATACTTGGGAGTGTCCAATGAGATGTTCTGGTGTCTTGGACTCTCAGTCAAAATGTCCTGGAGGCCAGTCTGTCTTTCTGTTACACAGCTCTGTAACTTCTATGTTAGCCCAATTGTCTAGCCCAGTCTCTTCCATGAAGAACCTGTTCAGAAGAGACAGAATTAAGCCACCAACCTTTATCTTCTCACATTGCTGTATCCTCTATTGCATTTGGTCCTTGTCTCAGGTGATTGACCAGCTGAGCATCTTGGAGTGGGGATGCTCTGTGCTGCCCAGTAGTCGCCTGGCTCCATGTTTGTCTTCCTAAATAAAACATGCATTCTCCGTTTAGTTCCATGATTTAAGAGCTTCAACATATAGCTCTTATTTGTTCTTACATTTATTAATACCTAGCCATGAATTATCCATGAATGGGCTAATTAGGCATTAATCATATGTTGTACACCAACCAAAGAATCAGAACTTTCACAGACATCTATGCACTTAGTAACTTGCTAGAATATCCCTGGGCTAGAGATGTCTGCATGTATTAGGGAAGTTCTTGCAAATCCTGGCCTACAGGGTAGTTGCAGCATAGCTCAAAAATCAAAACAAGTCATACATGGAACAAATGCCTTGTAGGGAAAAAATTCAGGATCCCAAATGATTCAAATAGTGAAATATGGATCAGGAATTTGGTAACAAATTATCCTTTCAGAGAGGACAATATTATTGGAACTGAATTTTAGTTTTCATGTAACACTTTGAATGAAGCTCATGTAGAATGAAATGGAAATAGAAAAAACCATCTGTGTCCTGTGAGATAGTTTTGTGAATTCTTTTTTAGAACAGAGACAGAGAGACTTTGTAACAGCTTGTGTTGTTTATACTCTGGATACCTGTTGACACTATTCTGCCATGGTAGATTATGATTTCTGTTAGCGCAGCAATGATGAAAATCATCAGTGCAGTAGAGAAATGAACAGAAACTCAAGGAAAGAGTCCTGGAGTTGGCCAACATAGAGATTGAGGCAAATACCACAGAACCAGGATTAGGTTATGCTGATGCCAGAAGTGTTCAGTAACATCAGCAGTCATTCTCTGGTGTTCTTTAGTGAACTCTGTGTCAAAGTAATTGAGGTGCTGTTGCCTGGCCATAGTGAGCCTGGCAGGTTCTATCTGCCCTTTGCTGTCTCTTCAAGAGCTCAACAGCACCTCTTCAGTCTGCCCCGTCCTTGAAACATTTTCTCATGTAGCTGATACCTGCTGGGCCTCAGAATAACATCATAAAACCCAGTCTGAAGGTCCAGTAGTGCTTCTGAGGCTCTAAGGTTTCTACTGTCCAGCTCCTCACCAGCAGTGTTGTATGACATGTCCCCACTTTGAACTTTCTGTATCTTAATTTGTACATGACCCAGCAAAACACAGCTCCAACTATGAGTCACTGTACAGTAAAATAACAAAGTTGTAATTTAGATGTTCGAATTAAAAAGATAGTGGAGCCTGTTTCTACCAAATTACTTTCCTATCAAATATTAATAAGCTTGGCTGTTTGGGGGTTTCTTTCAGAAGAAAAATCCAAGAGACATAAATCTGTATTAAAGACTAAGTGCCTATCAAATGGAACTTTATGCACATTTGCTGTGGTTTCTCGCTTTCTTTTTTCTCAAGTGTTACAGAGGAAAGCCAGCAAACCCTACAAAATTGTTATTTTCTCTTTTCCATCTTCTAGCCCCAAAACTGTAGTTTGAATGCTGCTGTTTTCCATAGCATGCATTTCTGAGTGTCTGCCTGAAGCACAGATGACATGATACATGATGAAAGCCAAAGGGTTAATCTTCTAAGGACTCAAGACAAATGGCCCCATAATGCTCACCCAAGAGGGAATCATTGTGGCTATTTCAGGTCTCAGTCCTAATCACATTATAATAATTTGGAGATTTCCACTGGAACTTAGGTGGCAATAGGAGAAGCTTTTAATAAGAGACAGCAGTGCTTGAGGTTGATGTCTTGTACCTTGGATCAAAACCTTGCTCCTCCATCTCCTTCATCTGCTACTGAAACCTCTTGTTGCAGGTCTGTATGTGGCAGAAATTCAGAAGATACGTCAGTCCCTCTCAGTGGGGCCTTAAATTTTCCTTAAAGCTGCTCTTTGCAGCTCTCCTTCTCTGCCATGACTGTTATATAGGTATGAGAGAGTGCAGATTACTTGTGGGAGCATCCATATATGTGATACAGAGAGTTTCTGTATATATGTATATTTACATAGATATATACATATATAGATGCTTATATGTATTTACACGCATTCAGACAAGTCTTGGAAAGCATAAGCACATATTTCTATCTGTGATTTTTGATCAGCACAGAGGTGTGTGTACAGGGGAGTCTGTGCAGGACTGCATGTTTCATGGAGGCAAACACTGCATGTATTGGATTCCTTGCTCTGTTTTTTGTTGCTGTGGGAATTCTGACTTGCATCAAATCTTCTTGTGCAAATGGTTTGGATTTGGGGACTGCTCCCCTTGCTAATGTGCTCTACCAATCTCTCTCTTATGGAAAGAAAGAAGAAGAAAGATGGAAGGCAGGAGAGAGAGCAGTATAAAGGTCAGCCAGCACTGCAGCCCAACACAGAGATTTATAACCCTCCAAATTCTCCCTCTCTCTGGCAGCATGTCTTTACAGACTCACATTATCTCTATTAATACCAGCCACAAGGTCATTACTCAGGCACTGAGCCTTCCTCCAGCATAAATATTTATACAAGGCTGACCTGTGGCTGCTGCGTTTGCCTTTTATTTGATTTCTGCCGCCTTTTGTGTCTGTCAGTAATGTCTTTAGCTGCTCTGGCTGGGACAGGGGGAGCTCAGAGGAGCCAGGGAGGGGTTAAGAAAGGAGTGAAAGAGAAGTGGGGGGGGGGGCAAGAGGAGATGGATGATCCCCATGGATAATCCCCATGGATAATAAACCCTTATTTCACTCCAGCCAAAATTTTTTAAGAAGTCAGGATTTTGCAATGAGATTACAAACTTAGTGAAAAATTTCCTTTTATCTACTCAAGAAGATAGAAGTGCAAGAATCTTTGCATTTGAAGTGTTGCTTTTGTTGGAAGTGAATGGGATTTTACAGATCTATTCCAAAGAATAAGCTAAGGATAGTTTGCACATAGCATTTTATGTCTTCACTCATGCATGCCTATCTCACAAATTTCTATCAGCCATGAATTCATGGATGTGCATCTCTGCTCATCCTAACACTGCTCTGAACCATGTTTTTAGTTTCTGTCAGAGTCAGGTGTAAATACCTGTCAGGCACAAAGGGAGAAAAGGTTCCTTTGCTTCTTTGGGAAACGTGTTCCAAGGGGCAAGGATAGCCTTGGTGTCTGTGCTGCACTCCTGTCCTCTAGCAGAGCTTTATCTGCCAATGGTCAGAGATGAACAAGGAGCTTGGGAACAGACATGGAAAATTGAGACAAATGTGGTACATGCCAATGATTGGTTGAAGTTTTCTATTGTGATAAAAACACAGAAGCTGAAGGGAAGATGAAGGGAAGAATCATGAGTTTAACCATGTGCTAAAATTTATAATGGCACAACATATCTTAATTCCACAAGGACTGGATATTTAGTGGCACTTGTAACTGCTGATACATCCCTGTCCCTCCAGAGCAGAGGGCACTCAGTGCAGTAGTAGTGAAGATCCCCATACTAAAAGAGGGAGCTTTACTGTGGGAATGGAGTAGCACTACCTTAGCATTTGCACTTCTGAGTTGTTTTAAGCTGGGTACTTAATTTGTTTTGTTTTTCTCTGTTTTATTTAGGTTTTTGATCCTGCTGAAGTCAGGCTATAGGTTGGAGCTAATACAGCAAATGGGGCAGTGCATTGTAATGGGCTTTTTCTTGTTGAAGAAACACTCTTTAGTGTTTGCACAAGATTCCCCCTAATACACCATAAAATATCACTAAAAAATAAAGTAAAATTAGGCTAACTTGAATATGGCTTTCAGATATGTTTTCTCTACTGGATGATTCTTTAACTTTCTCTTCTTCCTCTAGAGTTTGAGAAACTTAACTTTTGCCGGCCTTCAGGATGCAAATGCTACCTGTGCTATGATGTCAGTGCTGATTGGAGAGTGAGGATCCTCCTTTAACTAACATATTGGCTTTTGTCAATACTCTAAGCAAAGATTTTGAAGCTTGAGTCCCAGACAAACCTTCCTCTGTGTGGTCTTGGTCTTCCAGCCTGACTGAGTTGACTGAACTAATCACCTCAATGTATTTCTGAAAAATTCATAGGTTTTATTGTATATATCTGCCTGCAGCCCTTTCCCAAATACAAAGGTCTTCAAAGCCTTTCAACTGAATTGTCAGTACTGTGGAAATGGCTTATTTCAAGAATCTCTTCCTTTGCTTATGCTACCTGAGGATATTTTTGCTCCATAATAGTGGTTCTGTTATACTGCATTTGCACGGTAATAAAGCTGCCTTTTTTGTCTATGAGTAGGTTGCAATTTTAAAATTAAAGCCCAAGAATCAACAACAAAAAATACACCAAAAAAATTTGGTCTCATTTTTGTAGCTTGTTTTCCCTGTAGAAGAGGATGTCTATGAGCATCTCTAGTGATCAGTTTTCAGTTGAGTCTCCACAAACCAGTGTGCCTGGTTGTTGGAAGCAACCTGGACCCTGTCAGATACTCACACACAGCTGAGGGTCACTGACTGCTCAAATCCTAAACCATGGAAAATCCGTCAGCCAAGAGTCATCAGTGGTTTTGCTTTTTCTCATGCACTAGGTAAGCAAATATCTGAGGTTTAGGATGGGTGTGAGAGGGAAAGGTAGTTGGATTAAAAGAATAGGGAGATTTCAAGATGCTTGGAGTATCTCTGACTTACTGCTGTCACTGATGTTCAGTTTCTGTAGGCAAGCTGATAGTGGTGAAGAAAAAGGCTGAGAGACTGGTACTGGCACCTTCCACCTGGGTTCTGGCCTGCACAAACTGCAGGTAGCCAAGTTTTTCAATACCTCATGTTCATGTCTGTCCTTCCTGATCTGCAGATGAAGCCATGGGAAAGGGAGACCTGTTGGGGAATAGAAGGGAGTTCTGTAGCCATTCTATTGAAATTAGAGAATTTTATGGAGGGGGATGTAGAAAATATAGCACAGAGTCTGTCCCTTCTTACTGACTGTGATATTGAATAGTCTTTCTTGAGCTGTCTTCACACTTCTCTTTTTTGGTTACTGCTGTCAAAACAAAAATCTACATCCTGAGTAAACAGAAGTTTCTGTTGAGAAGCTTCAGCTAGAGCTGTGGGAACTCTGCAGCTGAGACAGAGTGTGGGACACACTCCCCTCCCAGGAGTTACTTGAGCATCTTGAGACAACAGTGCCAGGGAAAGCGTTGCAGCAGACCTCTTGTTAGGGGTAGAAATGAGGCAAGACACAGACTCTCATTTAACAACATGAAAAGGGTCCCAGCTTATTATTCTTTACAGCTTAGCCATCCTGACTCTGACTACAGCAAGCTCCTACTGTAGGGCCCATCTGCAGACTCCCTGCTGGACTATTCACTGAAAGTATTGGTTTGTAGAATCCAACCACAAGCTTTTACCTAGCTCAGCTATGACTGCAGGCTCCAACTCCATCAGACACAGACTGACCTCACAGCAGATCTTTTACAGCAGCAGCTCTCTTCCTCGTTTCATGCTTCTTTGTGTCTCTCTAGATCATTCCTTCATCCTCAGGGCACCTCTACCTCCTCAAGGTCCTCTTTCTGAAGGTCCTCTTTCTGAAGGATCTCGTTTCCCCTGACCTGCCAACCCACCCCTTTTATCACGCTTATCTTCATTAGTCACAGCTGTGACCCATTAAGGGCAAAGCTGTTCTTCTTCTTTGGTAATTAGTACAACTGTGACTTATCAGGGGCGAGGTCACCTGTAATCCCTTCTTCTACACATACAGAAAGATCCCTCTTTTCTCATTATAGTGGCTCTCCTGTTTGTGAAGATCTGTATTGATTTAGGTGGAAGGATTGATACAGGCTACAGCTAGGAGAAAGAAGGAAAGAAAGAAAGAACGAAAGAAAGAAAAAGAAAGACAGAAAAGGGTGGGGCCATTCCTTTTTTGGAATTTGCATAGAATTTCCATACCAGCCTGTGGAACAATAGTGGGCACTCTTGATGTGGGACACAAATTTCAGAAAAATACTTGAATAGTAATTAACAGTGAAACAATTCAATAACTGACATTTAAATTTTCCTTTTGGGGCTCCAGGATTAAAAACAATAGAGGTAAATGAGGATGGTTCTTCCCTGTCAGAAATACAGCACCAGTTTTGCTTGCTTGACATTTCAAACAGATGATTGTGTGCAGTGTTTAAAATGCGGTGTTGTGATTAGGAACACAGAATTGTGACAGGAAGGATCTGTGCTAACCTCCAGATAAATAACAAGGAATACATCCCATTCTGTGTGCAGCTAGGCAAGCTTCCCACCTTGGCTACTTTAGAGGGAATTTACAGGGAATGAATTACTCATTTTAATACAGATCTTAGAGAAGATGGAAAAATCCAATTTCCTGATGATTTCTGATCTTAGCACTTTATAAAGCAAAGCCATGAAAGGTGATTGCAATGTTTCCAATGTAACAATCCTTGTTGAAAAATTGCAGGTCTTCTGGTTGAAGGGAAGAAGTTTTAAAATTGTTCTTTGCCCATGATCTTGTACTTAGCTTCAGCTGATCAGCAAACCCATGTTTTCGCCCTTCCTTTAGCACCAAGTGACTTTTTTATTAAGAAGACTGGAATAAACCCCCTGCCAATTATTCCCAGCAGGACAAACAGTTTACTGTCCTCTCTTTTGTTACCCTCAGTGAGTCAAATCAGACCATCCTAGCTGTCTGTTCAGGTTCATATACTCTGAAATGGCTGTGTGTGTGCTCAGGTAACGTGTCACAGCATCACAGAAGGCAGGGCAAATACTGAGCTGGGGTGGTGTGCTCTGATCTCTGTGTAGTAATGCAAAAGCACATGAGCACATACACACACTTTGAGTTTTACTTTGAAACTACTCTCTGTGCTCACTTGTGCCCATCCAGTATGACTGTCTTTTACTTTAGCACAGTGTAAATCTGGGATTTGAACCTGTGGTGTCTGAGGACCTGTTTTTCAGAGCAGCAGTTCCCATTTAAGAGGCAGTGAATAATGTGGTAGTGTCTTGCACTGGTAGGGGTAATTTCCCAGAACAGGTTAGCATGAAGAAAATGTGGACGAATCTTTAGGTGGCTTCAGTTCTGGTTCACTCCCAGGCAGTTCTCCAGTAGTGATTGAGGCTGCCAAGTACTCTCACCATCTCTACTCCAAGTGGATGTGGACCCTAACTCTCTGTAGGAGTTACACTGAATGTGCTACCAAGGCACTGTACTTTGACTTGGAGAGCCTTGTGGAGCCTACATGTAGTAGAAAGCTTCACTGACTGCCTCTGATAGGTTCCTGCCTGGCTGAGATTTCTAGGCTCCAGGTGGTGAATTTCATTGTTACTTCTTTTCTTTATTTTGAGGATTTACAGCATCTAAGCCTGTTAGTAATGGAACTGCATAAATCTGGTGCAGATTTTTATTGTGATTAGTAAAGTCCATCAGAAACTGATCAAAAGAGTGGAGATGAATAGGTATTCAATAGCTAGTTGGTAGCTAGGTAAGGTAAACACACTTCAAGTACTTTGCAAGTATTCTAACTGCATTTGGGTAATTTTTAATATAAAGAGAACTGTAGTGGTGGGCAGACACAAATCTTAGTGTTCAAAACAGCAGCATCACTTCCAAGTCTCTGTTCAATGGAGCAATTTCAGTGCCTGCATGATGAGAACTAAGAGGGACTTGTGAGCCAGGAAACTTGCCTGTGGTCATACAACACATTGATTTCCCTGCTTGGCGTCTCAGTGGTTTCATACAGAATATGGTGCTGAGGACACTTACCTTGCTCTGGGAAACCCTTCCTGATCTGTGCGTGTTTAACAGCGTTACGCCTGCATAGCATGGTTTATTCATAACTGCATTGTCTCTGTGTAGTAACACAGAAAACACAGAAGAGTAAAAGGTTTGAAATGTGAGCACATTGAAAATCCTGAAATAAAGTCTTGCTGTGTGGCGGTTAACTGAGATGTTTTGGCACTTGATAGTTTTAACAAGACACTGAAGCTATCCATTTCTTACCATTTTGTTTTTTGAAAGTGTGACAATTGTGGTCCATTTCAGGTAAAATCTTAAAATAAATGCCTCCCAGGCACCAAATAAAGCAATTTTCTTGCTCTAAACTCCACTCTTGGTTCTCATATAATGTGAACCACATGCAGTTGCTGATGTGTATGTGAGTGCACATTATGTGTTCCTGTATGAGTTTGGAGGCGGTGCATTTTAAAATTACAAATGAAGAATGCTGAGCTTATGTGAACAGGACAGGCCTTTATAGCTTTGAAGTCATGTTCTGAAGTGAGCAATGCAGGTAAGATTGAAGTTTTGAGCAACAGTTTGCTGCTATTCAGCTAGCCCATTTGGTGGATGATCCAGATTGATCTTCTAGGAGAATGACTCCTTAAACTGAAGGAAAATTCAAATGAAGACATTTTGAATTAAGATAAAATCATCAAACAGAATATAGAACCTGTAATCGCTGCAAAATGTTTGCTTGTTTGGTGAAAACGATGTTTTCTGCAAGCATTTTAAGGTGCAACTTCAGCAAACCAAAAGCAATTACTGGTGTACCTGATTATGTGTATGAGCCAAGGATGATATTAAAGAACTACTGTACAGGACTTGGACAACAGGATTTCTGTATTTATTGTACTCCCCTCTACAATTTAGAGTGCTAGACCAAACTTTTCCTAGGATCAAAGTTCCTGCGTGAAGTACAGGGTGAGTTTCAGTCCTGCCAGCCGCTGCTGGAAGTTCCCTCTCATTTGCTGATCTGAACCAAACCAACATGCTGGCATTTCTGTAGTTCATGGATTTCATCTGCAGATCAGGGGAGAGGTGTATTTGCTGGATTTAATGTAGGGATAAGGAGTTGAATAGCTAATTCAGCTAAATAGCTGAGAGACTAGAGGAGAATCAGTTGATAGGGAAAGTGCTGATAATGTAATCACTATTTTAAATAATTGGGGAAAGGCCATGTGGGAGCAGGAGCTGAAGTGCACAGGTCTTCTGGGGAAGGAATGTATGAAAGCTCCAGTGTCAGGTCTTGGGATTGAGTGCATGGACACAGCTGCCTGTGTTGTTCCTTTCCCTGTGTAATGAGCAGCTCCTTCTTTCAGTCAAAGATCAGGTCTAAAATGGTGCAAGTACTTAGTGTCCCTTATGCTACGAAATACCAGCTTTGCTCAATTACCCTCCCACAGGGAGCCACAAAGCTGTAATGGAGTTGAACACAAACATTTGTTTTGTTTAAAAACCCTGATGTAACAGTGCTGTGCAACTTCGGATATGTCAGTTCCTGTAAATGCTCTAAGCCTGAGACCAACTGTGCAGAAAGCGTTGGAAGAACCCGTTGTGGAAGCGAGGTTTACCAACCTCTCCAATGTTTCATGCTGGCTTCAGTGATCTCTGTGGCTCCCTGCTTCTGTGAGGGCTTCCAGCTTTCTGCTTATGACATCTCTCCTGATGTGCTCAGACAGAGGGAATATGCAAAAGGACGGCTGTGGCTCTGTGCTCAGGAGATGTCATCTCCTATGGATGTCAGGCAGAGGAGCAGCAATTAAGGCTCCAGCCGACTCTCTGCTCAAGCTCCGGGCACACTGGGGGAGGAGAAGAGAGGAAAAGAAGATATAAGGGAAAAGTAAGATAGTGGAAAAAGGGGGGAGAGAAGTAGAGAGAGAGGGGGAAGAAAGGAAAACTGCAATGTGGAAAAATGGGAAATAAGACCAGCATAGGACAAAATATGAGGAAAAAATATTAAAATATCTTAGAAGAGGGAATAACAAAGAAAGGTGGAACAGGAAGGAAATAAAGGAATTAACGTGGCTTTGCAAGGTGAAAGAAAGAGGAGGTGGCAGAACGAGACAAGTGGTGAGGAAAACCATGAAAGCAGGGAGATGAGGGCAACTTGAGTGCTTTTAGCTACTTGCTGCTGGTGGCAAAAGAAGCCCATTGTCCCAATCCACCAACTGTGGTGCTGGAGAATCCCTTTATTCCTAACTTACAGTGAGCCACCACTGTAAATCAGCTGCTGTTCTACAGTTGTGTGTCAGTGGGGAGAACCACTGAATTACTTTCAAAAACAACTCATCAGATGCATCTAAACCCCTAGTTTGACAGTGCTCAGAATTAATGCTTAAAATTAAGACTTGGAACAGCAAGATAAGCAACTTGTATTTCACCTGCTGTGCTGTGAAAAAGATCTATTACTAGGAGAGATAGAGGGATCAGCCCCTTGGGAAACTAAAGTACTGAAAGATTTTGAGATTACAGCTAAATTAGGAGTTGAATGTTTTTTATAGACCTCAAATGTTTTCATAATAAGATTACTAGATCTTTTCTATCTTTTCAGTTTTGTTGCTTGAATACAAAGAGGTTTCCCTCTCTTCCAGCTTGGGGTTCTCTTGCTTGTTCCCTGCTGCTTGGCATCATGGCTTTCTCTTTTCTAGTAGCTCTCATTATCTGGGATCTTCTGTTTTGTATCTGTTTTGAAATACTGTGCTGGGGCTGAGCATCCATTTTTTTGTCTTCAACTATTTTTAAATACATAATTGTTTTCTTGAAGAATCCAGTGTCCTTGTCCCATAATCCTACTTTGGTAGCTGATCTAGAAATGAATAAAAGTTCCTGGGTGATGACCGTCATGAGCAATAGAATCAAGGAATTGTTTAGATTGGAAAACATTTAAGATCATCAGCATCACTGGTTCACTCTTTCTTTGTCCATTCTGAATTCCTGACTGGCTAAAAGAAACCAACTTCTCAAAAACTTTCCAGAGTCTCTTGGTGCACCAGTTATTAAACCTTGAAATACAATTTGGAACATAAACTATGATGGGATTATTAAATCTACAAGGTTTAGCTGCAAAGAGCCAGGCTGTTGCCAAAGCTCCATGCTTTAGCTTATTAATAGTTACTAAATTGGGGTGAGAGCTGGCAGAGGGCAAGTGAGAGTGAGCTGGAGAGAAGCACAACCCTTATGCATTCAGTATCCTTTGCTGTGTTTTATTTTCCCCATCTGGATTTCCCCTGCCGAGCAGCGAGCGGGCGCTCAGACGTGCGCGCTGTGCCAGACAGCTGAGTAGGCGCGGGGAGTCAGCCCGGTGACGTTTGGCATCGCTGGGCCTCTCTGTGCCAGTGGTTTAGTGCCAAGAGTAATTGTGATTTACACCCACTGCCCCTATGGTGGCAAAATGGTTTTGATTAAGTGCATACCACATTTATTAAGTCTTGCACAACCCAACACAGGGTCTTGGCTGGGATGCCGTAAAAGGCAGTGAGATTTACACATCTCACTGCAGGATTCATTTAATCTCTTGGGGATTTACTGACCTTCAATTAGAACTGTTAAGTACTGTTTACTTGGTACCTAAATCATGTAAGGCCCAGCTAGAGTTTCTTTTTTTGTTTTCATTAGTAATGTTGTGATTAAATGTGGGAAGAGAAGGGAAAGGACCTAAATACTATTTGACTGGTGAACACACGCCCTAAAGAGAAAGACTTTGAAGGTTTTAAATCAAAATACTGAACGAAACTAACCCATTTTTCCCTAATGATTTTTGATCTGAGGCCATTGGTTCAACTGAAAGACAAGGAGTGATTTTATGGGAGTTGTGTACATACTGAAGGACACCTTCCTCCTTTTCTTTGCATTCAACTGATCCACTATCTGTGGATTTAATGGAAGAATAATTTTTAACTTCAAAGAACTTCCAAATAGGCGTTGAAAGAACTTCTCAGCTTGGCTGTGAAAAATGTATCTGCTTCATTGCCTAAAGTCACTGAAGTTATCTATGTTTAAGGTACTTCTCACAGTGAACCAAGTAAGAGCAGCTATATTGGGAAGCGGGATTGTTCTTACTCTAAGTTCCTTCAATATCATCCCAAACACTTCAGAAAGTCTCTGTGGTTCTAGAGAAAAGATCTTCTGTTCTTTGTCACCAAATACATAGAATTTAGAGATGGCATAGCAGATTAAAAGTGAAAATTAGGTCTGAGCCTACATTACAGAGCAAAAATGTCAGTATTTTAGATCTAGGTTACCACTGAGCAATGTGTCATTCCAGCTGGACAACATCACAGTCAGCAAGTAAGTGAAAGGATTTTGTGTTTGTGAATGGAGCTCTGGTTAACGATGAGATTTTTCTAATACAAAGGTCTCTTCTTTGTAAATAGCTTCTGGTCTTCCAGAACGTCGTATTTTTAATAACTGGCTGGAAAATGTTAGCAGATTATGAGCATCTAGGTGTGAATTCTCAGTGTTCAGAAGTGAACTAATTTGGTCTAAGCTTTGTTGGACAGGTTGATCATTTGGCATTTCTCTGCACCCTGATTAGATGAACACATACAGCAGCACCGAGGACCTGTTTGCTGGGATGAAAGTGAAGTTTGACAACCTGAAAATTCCTTTTCCACAAGTATTCTCTAAATGTTTCTATAGAATTTGGCTGCCTCTGAGATTTTTCCTGCCAAGAAACTGGTCGGCTGGAGTGGTCATGGAAAGTGAACCCCAAAGGAACCATGAGCACAGGCAAAATGAGTTCATGGGTTGGAGAGCCAGAGAGAATGTCGAGCATTCACTCAGCTCTCATTAGTAGCTCAGGCTTCTTGCTTCCTCCTGACTACTCAAATTAATAACCCAGCTCTCCATCCTTCTGCTTTCTCTGGCATTATGTCAAGAGCAGAGGAATGAGGTGTGGAGGCGTTCGAGGAAACAGTCAAATGGTACATGCCCTTTTAATTCAAGGTGTAGAAAATTCCCTTGAGAGCTAAATCAAAAATGGAACTCACATCTCCAGTCACAACCAGAGCTATTTAGCATCTGATCTGGAGCACTTGGAGATAATTTACAGTTTCTGGTCATTGAGCTGAGTCAAATGAAAGTCCACTTGTTTTTAAGGTGTATCAGTTTACCTATGTGTGAATTTTGGATTCTCATTTACACAATCTCATCTGGGTAAAGACTGTTTAGGGCATGTGCACACTCTGTGGCCAATAATGAATGAAAGGAAAAGGTCCTTTACAGTGTTTTCCATATTGGTGGCATTAGGCAGCCTAAGGCCACTGTGAAATCAGAAGGCAAAGAAGGGAGGAGTAGGAAGTCTCAAAAGGCCATGTTTTCCCCCTTACTCTCTAGTTACAAAAAGTATGTATTTTCTTTTGTTATAACAGCATCATCTCTTCATGTTCTTTTGGCTGTCTCTGGTTGGGTAAACATGGAATTATTCCTCTTAGAGCTCTGGTTTTACTGAACCTCCTTATACCTGGGGCTACATTTTCAAGTGCCATTATGAAAACAAGTGGATGGTGCCAGTTTATGAAAGACTGTAGTGGTGAACAATAGGGTGCTGTCAGATGTATAACACTGAGAATTGTCCTCTTGGAATAACGTGTAACTGGCAGTGAAGCATGTCCAAGAGCTCAGCAGTTCCCAGTACTTTGGGTGCCTCATTTACAATGTCCCAACTGAGAAATTTTACCTGGTTTGGTTTGCATTTTTTTTTGCTGTCCAGGAATACTACACCCAGTGCCATGACTCTCATGATTTTGTTTTTAAACTGGGACCTTTAAATGACCAACTTGTAAGTCCACAGGGTCTTTCTGGAGTTTTAGATCCAGCACAGTCTTAATGCACAAATCATAGTGATTTTTGACCAAGCTTCAAACTGTCTCTGGATCTGTAATAGGCCAGGACCAATGTCCAGGTCCAGCTTGGTTTGAACACTTGAGGTGCTTGTGGCTGTCTGTTTTGTTGTATCGATCCTAGGCTTGAAGAAAGGTGGATGAAGGTGGCTGGACTGTTGGTGAAGGTAATAGGCATTGTTAATACAAGCTTGGGGGTACCTGACAAAGCCACAGTGGCAGTGTGGCAGTGATTTCAACAACCGTGTTTCTTTACACACTCTCGAGCAAAATACAAGGTACTTGAGAGGGCCCCGTCCTGTTGGGAGGGGGTAAGTACACCCACCCCAGATGACAGCAGGGCCCTTGGTCCTCTAGTGGCTCCTTGAGTTCAGCCAGGCAGTTCTACAGCGCGCAGAAAGCTGCTGCTCTTGATGAATAGGAGGTGCTAATCTCCTTCTTCCTAAAAGACCTCTTTGTCCAGAAGTGTGGGGATTTAATTGGCTTGTTCACACTTCCTCCAGCAGACTCTGACTTCTAACACTTCCTCCACACCCCACCCCCAGCCTTTGGTTTACCGTGTCAACAGGGCTGGAAGTGTTTTAATTCCTTTACAGACAGTCCTCCTCCACACCAACTGCACGACTGGGTGGACTGCTGGGGTTGGCATACTGGGAGCTGTTAATCCAAAAAGGCGATTTACTTTTTTTTTTTTGTCTGGAAGGATTTAGTCCATTGCACTTGAATGCTTGCAGAGACTGAAACATTTTCTCTGACCTAACCATTAATTCCTGACTAGGGCTGGAACAAAAAAAATTACCTTGTAATAATCCGCTTTTTATTTCCTTACTCTTGCTCAAATCTATTATATCCTGACTTGTCTTTACATGTAACAATTGTAATAGCACCCACTGGTCCTGGTCTGTTGTAGGTGTTTGCACAGTGCTCACTACATGGTGCACTCAAACTTTTGTGGTGCCACTGAACAATAAAGGCCAGTAGCAAAACTGTCAAGTTGCTGGTGCAGGAAATCAGGGGGAAATAAGAAATTAAACACCAGTGTGGCTTAGACAAAACCTGTTAAATTTCTGATGCATTTTGTTTAGATAACATATTCTCTCTCTTCCATTTTCCACTTGAGCAGCATCAATCACCCTAGGGATTGTGACAGTGTGAGCAGGTGCTGCTGGAAGGTCTTTACGGATAGGAATGAAATGGAAGGGGGCCTTGTGGTTAGACTGGTACTGAGAAGAGATAGGAGTTCGAAGAAGGAAGCTATGGAAAGTAAGATGGGGAGGAGGTAGGGCCAGAGCAAAATCAGGGCATTTGTTTGGGGAGAGGAGCCTATGTAGATGTGGCAGATACAGTCATTAGGTACATAGAGTCATTAAGGGCCAGAAGGAGAACTAAACACCAGATAGTCATGAGTGCTGCTCAGAGCTGCTGAGAAGGGAACATTCACTAATTACACCAGAGGCCTTGGATGCCTGGGAAGGCTGTTCCAACACACTGACAGTGTGTGCATTGTGTAGTCCTCACTCCCTGGGTATGGGAGGTACCACACCACCCTCCCAATCCTAGAGCTAAGAACTGGGACTGTGGAACAGCCTTTGCGGAGTCTGTGCCACTCTTAAATCATTGTTCCAAAGAAAGTACAGGGTTGCTTTTTCTTTTTGTTTTGGATACTTGAGTCATAGCCAACAAATAGAAAACTCATTCCATGGTTATCTGAAAGACGATGTCACATACAATGGCAATTAGAAATACTTCCAAAATTAAACCTCCAAAGGAGGAAGCGAATTACAATGCAAGCAACCTTTGACCCTGGAGAATCATAATGGCTTCCTGGATTTGGAGATATTATGGGCTGAAGCCAGAGAGGTACTGCTGCTAGGTCGTAAGAAGTGTTAAAATTAGAACACAATGTGGTAACCTTGGGTGTGTCTTTCTGATCTGAAATCTCCTCCCACCCACACCTCTGTTTAATAATGATGTGTTTTGAAAAGTTTGTGTCTGGCTGCCTTAATGTCTCGGCATTTGCTCTTCATGCATCAACTTTGGTGGTTATCACTCTGCCAGACTGTGGGCCACAATCCAAAGAAGTACAGAACTACTTGTTTACCCCTAACTATGGGAACAAGGCCACAGAGTAAAGACAGCTACTATGCTGGGGGCCAAGGAAATCAGATGTGTGTGCACCTAAACTCTCCATCTCTGAAAAACTTCTCCTCAGTTTTCATTTTGTTTATTTTTGACGTTTTAATTTACTTCCTGGACCTAGACCTGCGTGCTCATCCCTTTGGGAAGCAGAGATCTTGTTGCTTTATACACCCCCAGCATAGGTTTATTATTCCAACAACAGCAGTGTCCAGAGGGGGCTGGTCTTATTGTACCAGATTTTGTGCAAACACATAGTAAAAGACAACTCTGGCCTAAAAAGAAAAAAATTACAGACAAAGCAGACATTGGGTTTTTCTTAGGGAGAGTGACAGAGAGATAAGCTGGCCTAGGAAATGTTAGGACATTTAAAATCTTTTCCTGTTCTCTCTCACAGAAGAAAGAACATTATGTTTGGCTACATACACAAATCCAGATTTAAAAATAGCTGCGTTCCTTCCTGGCCCAGGGAGAAAGACCGAAATAAGTCAAATTTATTAGCCTCCTAGCAAGCTTGCATTGAATTTTTGCTTGTTGTGACTCCCCCAAGTAATTATGTTTTTACAAACAAGTTGGTTGAGGAAGAGTTTCATGGGCAAATACCTTGATTTATGCATGGACATGCAGGAGAAAAACAAGTCCAATGCTTGTGCAAGTGAATTTCAGCCACCCAAATGTTTGAGAAGTGAAGCCAAGGGGGCAGAATTGTTATTAGACTGATTTGGGAGCTGGATTTAGTTGAAGGGCAAAATTGTAAAAGCACCTAAGTGACACAGAAGCCTCAGGGCAAGTCTTCAGCAGGTGGGGCTTGTTGGGGGAATGCGGTATCCTGCTAATGTGGCCGGGCTCTGCGGGATCCCGGCACCCAGGCAGGGCTGAATTGAGGGGGATTTAGGGATTTAGGGACCTCTGCCCTGGGAGCCGCGCTGCGGTATTGACTTTCACCGTGTACCATTCTGAAAGGTGATTTAGGCGTGAGCACTGGATTTACAAACATATTAAGGTGCCGATCTTCCACCGAAGGCAGTGAAGGCTGGAAGCTTTAAATGCCTTTTTGGAGGGTCTGAGCCTGGGGCCAGATTTACAGAGCTGTGTAGATATCTGAAATGCCTGGTGATCTTTACAAAAGCACCAAATGAGTTAGGCCTGTCTCCTCTTGACTTCAAAGTGACTGACTAGTAGAGATAAGAAGGTTGGTCCAAGATCTGAGTCTCAAGCTGCCTGCATGGCTTTGTGGAGATGATCTTTAGGAGAGCACACCTTACCTTGAAGCCCGGCTCAGTCTCACTGAAGGTCAGAGTGCTGTGGGTGTTTTTGAAAATGCTGCCTTGCCAAAACTAAGTAAACAGAAGGGGGTTGCTGCAGTGAAACTATTGACCTGCTTGACATCCAGTGTGCTCTACATATGTTTTACTTTTGTTATGCAGTAACAAAACCAAATGTGACAGAGGAAAATGGGATTCCAGCATTATCCCTTGGAGTGTTGGGTATTTAGCAGTAAGGACAAGATGTTCAACATAGAAAAATGGGGAAAAGCAAAACAAACAAGGTGTTTGGAGTGAAAGAGGAAAGGGAGCATCAGGTAATGAAGTAAGAGAAAGGAAAAGTGGATAAACATCCAGCCCAAATGGACTTCTGTGCCAGAGCAGCTGAAGTAATTTGTGCAAGATACTCCTTGTCTTTGCTTGTAACTGAAGGCTCCGAGGACAAGGGAGAATGTGCCTTGTGCTTTTAAAGCTCTGTAAGAAGCTCCAGGTCTCTGCTACTGAGTGAGGACCTTTTTTTACCATCAGATGATGGCCGGATTTACTGTACAGGAGGTAAAGCACCAGCACCACCACTGCAAATCATGCA
Source organism: Phainopepla nitens (assembly GCA_013400175.1). Classification (NCBI taxonomy): domain Eukaryota; kingdom Metazoa; phylum Chordata; class Aves; order Passeriformes; family Bombycillidae; genus Phainopepla; species Phainopepla nitens. The sequence goes on along the minus strand of VXBQ01006521.1, from coordinate 342,189 downwards.
AGCAGCTAAACCACTGAAGTTTTTTTCTCCCCATTACTGTTACCATCACAGCTGGCCCTGAAGGCTTTTCTGCTGTTCTGTAAGGATGTTAACTAGAGAATGCATGCCTGGCAGAAGGGGAAAAGAAAGTAAGATTTTTAACAGATATTTTTCATGTTCAGTTGTAAAGATTCAGTTCTTTGTCCTACCCCTGTGGCATGGCTATCTTAGATCTGATTGCTAGAGAACTGTTGCAACAGATCCTCACCTAGTCTGGAAAATCCTTTCTCCTGATAGGGCTGCTGAGAAATTAAAACATGACAATGATCCATGATCGTGTCACACAGAATATTGCATCGTGTAGGGAAGTGGTGACAAGAGCTTGCTTTAAACAGAAATGGATGTGGGTAAGATTTAGGTTGGTCTCCTCCCCTGAAGAGTGTCTGTGAGAGGGGACAGTGTGGGCAGAGTAGCCCCAAAGCTCCCTTGGCCTGCAGCACGGTCAGAAGCAGTCAGGGCAGGGAGCAGGGCAGGGAGGAGGGTAGGCACGTCCCTGCTGCCCCTCTGAGGCCATGGTGATGTGACAGCCGCGTGCTGAGCCGTGACTGTCCGGTGACGGTACAACGACCCCGACAGCTCGGGGTGCTGCGGGCGTGTCCCGCCTGCCCGGGGGCTGAGAGCAGAGCGGCCGAGGCAGCTCCCTGCAGTGGCTTCCCTACACATCCTGCTCTTTTCCATGCCAGCCAGGTCGTCTGAGTGAAAGAGCACAGCAGAAAGGGGGTGAGTGACAGCTGCCAGTCATGTTGGCTGCAGGGTCTTCAGCGGGAAGGAAAACAACTCCTTTGTGTCCGTGTGTGTCCCCCCTCCCATATCTCCAGCTAGAGAGCCACCCCCAGGGCTTGCTCCTCATGCCAGCAGCCACTGGGTACATTCTTTTCCTTTCAAGTCCCTTCTCAACACAGACCTGTTTTGCTCTTGTTTCCCACTTCAGCTGCTTGCTGCAATGTCCATACTATTATTCTCAGTTGAACCTTGAAATACTACTTGCAAGTGCTTGCAGGCTCATTTCCACACAATAAGGGCAGTTAGCAATTTCTTCCCATCCCCATCTGCTACCTGCCTGCTCTGGGGGACTCAGTGAATAGCAAGAGACTGGCAGAACTCTCATCTGTTGGATGATTCTGACAATTTCTATTAGGGAAAGCTGAGAGCATATCAATTAAATAAATATATTATATAGACATGGGCAGCCTTTAGGATTTGCTTCTATTTTCTGCAATACTCCTTGATGTCATGCCTTGAAGACATCTTACCTCCGGTAGCAGCAGCTGCCAGTAGGATCGTGGTTTTGGGTCAAGAGAGCCTCAGCTCCTGTGAGAGAATGAGCAGAGCTGAAGGAACAAGGAAAGTGGCAGAGAAAGACCCCCCTTGGCTACTGGGTAACAGATATTGGCTCAGACTTGGGAAACAGCAGAGAGGAACCAGGCTAAATTTAAACAGATAAAGAGACAGATAAAAGGAAACCAAGCAAAGCATTAAGGTTTCTGAAGCTAAAATTTGTGCCAGTCTGCAGCAACCCAAAGCATTTCCTCGTCATTTCCAAGCAGGCTGGATAAAGAAACAGAGAAAGTGCACTCTGGGCTGCCCTTATGGGCTCTGCTGGCCAGTGCAAGTCAGGGAGATGTGGGGAAGCTTTAGGCAGATTCTTGTGTAGTCTAGAGGGTGCATGAACTTGATAGCTTGAAGCACTCATTTGTGACAGTAGGCAGGGGATTGAATTGGTAAAACTGTCAGTCTCCGGCTCTTAAGAGAAGCCTGGCTGAGTCCTCCTTTGAGTTGCAAAAGCCAGTTAATGGTGTGATGGGAGGGCCTGGGAAGGGGCACAAGGAGATAGGGGTACATGCTGAGGTGAGTGCTGCCTCAGGATGGATGAAAGGGGACAACACTGAAGTACCACGGGCTGGAATTGCAATTGTTCAGCTCAGATCGGGTGTCTGATACCTTTGAAAATCATCCCATCAAGGTGGAGTCTCTGTAAATAGCACCACTTGATGTCTTAGGCTAATTCTGCAAACCTTGAGCCTGGAAGGATGAGGCAACAACTTCTGATAAGCCTGACTGCTTGGAGGTCTTGTCAGCTCACTCTGGAGACTTGCAGGATTGGCACATCAGGAGGTTTGTTTCTTCTGCAGCTGCCAACAACAAGGAATCTGTTGTTGGGCTCTTTTCCATCCCTGTTAGTTCACCCATAGAGGACATTGCAGAGCTCAGTCTGTGACCTCACCTGGTCACTATGAAAGAAGATGGGGAAGGTTTTTGCTCTAAGGCTCTGGAAAGCACTATGAAAGCATCCTAATTCTACTCAATAAGAAGGTGCGATTCAGGCCCCTTTCTCCTTCCCTGAAGAGCCAGCTCTTGCTCTCCACGTTTCTCATGGAAGCAAAGGCATGAACAGGAACAATGTTCTGTGTGGTGAGCCCAGACCTCAGGCCCATATCTGATTGTTGCTGGGCCAGAATTGAAGATACTTATCTGACATTTGCAATTCAAAACCTGTGCCATCCCACAGCCCTCTCCTTTTGGCCTCTCACATGGTAACAGAAGCAGGTATTGCCTTTCCCTCAAGCTGCTGGCCCTGGGCTCTGACTTCTTGTGTTGATTGTGGACCTGCCCCTGCAAAATTGCAGCCCTGCTGACCTCAGGGCTGGGATGCACAAATGTGCTCCAGCTCTCAGAACAGTCCTGCTTGCAACTCAAATAGCACACTGCTGGTTGGGATGGAGTAAAATGTAGGGAACTATTGTTTAAGAACACTAAATATTGGATTTTCCTGAGCAGCTCTGTATCAGCTGCCTCATCCTTTGTGAATACAGCAGAAGGGATAGATATGGCCTGATTCATTGTCCTGTGTGGATCAGAGAAGGTATCTGAGAGCTTTCTGCACATTTATGTTTCACCAGAGTATTTATAAAGAAGGGTGTTTATTGCCTCAGATTTTGAGGTTTATCTTTCCAGATGTGGCAGAAAGGCTTATTCAGAGGCAGATTCACAGTTGCTGGGGCCAGCTTCATCTTTTGAGGGAGCAGAAGCTATGATCATGGACAAGAGATGTACTTTCTTGATTAAAACTCTGCTGAGTTCCAGAAAGTGATGTGTTGTGGTCAAAGAGAAATGAAAACACTTAAATTGGTGATAGCTGAGCTTTATTAAAGTCTTAATGATTATAAAGCTCACAATAATATGACAATATAGACAGAACTGCACTTGCTCTGTGCCCTAGATCTATGTCTGAATTATCCAGATTATTTGTGTGATGTCTGATATCATCATAACATTGAATATTTTTTTTTCCTCTGGATTCTGAGTTGTGTCCTGTCTGGTGGATGGATACAGTGACTTTTGTGATTTTGTTTTTTTTTTTTTTTAGTTACTCCTGTATTTCATATTTCTTCTAAGGTGTTAAAAAACCCCAAAAACGTAACAAACTCAAATACTTCAATGGATTAGGCAAGTAAGAGCTCTAAACAGGGATAGAAAATTCATAAATGTAGTTTTACAGGTTGAATCTTTGCCTTTTGGACCTTAGTTTGTATTGCTCAGGGTGTTACAAAGAAGAGCAAAGAAATATTTGTCTGACTAAAGCAATAGAAATATCTTTGCATGATTCTTATGTGCTTCTTTTTTTGTGTTAGTACTAAGGCTGGATTTTTCTTGGATGTAGCTTTCTTTAAAACTGTGGGGAAAGGGAAAGTTATTCTCCTACTGCTTCTGCTGCTCCATCCCTTCTCCTCCCCCCCCACCCCCTTTCCTCTTGGATTGCTTGCCTTTCATGTCTTTGTTTGACATCTAGGAAAGAATCATGAGGTGCTGAATATTATTAACTTCTAAACACCTAAGAAATCAGTAGGAAATCGCAAACATTTTGGCCCCCTGACAGTCTCCGTAAATGACCTGTCCGAAATCCCTCCCCTTCTGAGATGAAAAGAGGGAGCCAGGCAGAACGAAGGAGGGAATGGGGAGAGCCAGGGAGGGAGAGGGATACACAAAATAAATGAGAAATATGATTAAGTTATTTCCTTGGCTGGGTCTACAGCTGGTTCTGGGTATTTAATAAACAGGTTGACACTCCAGGTTCCCCTCATTAGGTGATCACTAAGGTCTGGGCTGTCATAAATCAAAGAGCCAGGTTATCAAGGCCTGTGATCTTTAACTGTACAGGGGCGCCCAAGTGTCTGCCCCGGCGAGGGCTCAGCAGTGCAAGCTGTAAGGAATTAGCTGCTGCGGCACTTCAGACCGTGCACAGGCACCAGCCGTGGCCCGGGATGGCTGTGGGCTCACACAGCTGCTGTGTCCCCACTCAGCTGGGGCAGAAGCCAAAGGCACTGTGCTGCAAACCTGCCTGAGCCCACCTCTGCGTCAGGACAGGGAGAGGAGCCATCTCAGTTATGTGCTCCTGAAAGGAACAGGGACAAGCAGTTCTCTTCATTTCCTTCAGGGAAGAGACGCAGCACAGCCCAGTCTGCTGCTGTGTCATTCCAGCACTGGGCTAGCACCACAGAACCTATCTGTTATGCAGCTGAGGAGGAATTCCTGCTCTGCAAGGCACAGTGTGGCACCACAGCAGCTGGGTTGTCCTGCACTGCCCTTTCTAGAGGCAGGTAGGTCCTGCACTGCTCTTTTTATGCTGCAAGTGAGGCAGAAACTTGATGAAAGTTGGGCTGCCTGAAGCTACAGCCTGAGATCTCACAACAAACCTGGCACATGAATAAGTTCTGTGAACTCTTGAGAACAGCAGAGCATCAAATCACACAAGTTTGGGCAGTAGATAATACAAGTAAGAGCAGCCAAGTGGACATCTTGGGGGATAAAAACTGGTCAATCTCACCCCTGCATATTCTCTGAGAATATGAGATAACTTTTGGATGCTGCGAGTGTTCTCCAGTTCCTGGTTTTCCCCAGTGTTGAATAGCCATTATTGCCCTCAAAGCCAGAGAAGCCTTGGGAGGAGTTTCTAGGCTGATTCTGCAGAACAAGAAGCATGGTGACACAAACACCAGTGGTGAAAAGGCTGAACCTTGCACAGCTCTTGTAGCCTCAGTGTGTGTTAGCAACTGAAATGAGCAATGGGGGAAAAGGGAAATAAGAGGGCTTCCCAAAGGAGATGTATATTCCTGTGCCTTATCCAGTGAATGGAAAGTACCTCAAGCCACCTTGGTAGGACTTTTGAAAGAGCAGGAGTGGGGACTGTGGGCAGAACAGAGCTGACGGTTGTGTTTTACTCCTGGCACCCAATGGGCCAAGTGACATTTCCACATTCATCTGGAGGGAGTTTGAGGCCCAGCTCTGTGTTAGAGGGTGGGAATTGGCACAGTTCCAGAGGGAGGCAGTGCCTGCAACTTGCAGCAGTGTTTTGGTGCAGGTGTTGTGGCTCTGCTGGTGGCACCTCCATGGAGCAAAAGAGACACTGTCAGTCTATCTTGGCTGCTTGTAAGGGCTGGGGACATTTTCAGTGGGGTCCATGTGAGGAACCACATCAGTGGGACAGGGAAGAAGTGCTGAGTTAGGCTTGTTTTCCAAGTGATCTCCTAAGCTGGGCCTCAGCTATTGCCTCTTGCCTTGGGCAAGGGGATGATTCTCTGTGGAAGAAAGACTGGGGGAGATGAGATGGCACAGAGATGACTGCTGTTTTCAGGAACTGAAGGCCCCTAAAGCCTTATCCCAGCAAACATGGATTCACTGAAGCAGCTGTACACCTTGTCACATCTTGTGTGAAGGCCCACATCTACCTGTCTACTAGATATTCAACTGATAGGATAAGTGATGTCCCTACAGTTAAGCCACAGCTGAAATTCCTTGAGGGGCTCAGAAGGCACAGTTCCAGCTCTCCTGCTATCACTCCAGGGCATTCCATGACTATTTATAATGGTCTTTGTGGGTTTACTATTTTACAGATTGTAATGCAACTCACTGCTATGGGGGAGAAAAATGCAACACTAAAGCATGACATACTGCCCTTTGGCCATCAAACCATGTGGTTTGTGTCAGGCTGTGAGGTGGAAGTGTCTGGTTCACAACAGTGATTTCAGGGTGTTTTCCTGCCTCCTTCTCCTCCTGTTTTCCTCAGCTGTACCATATTCTAGCCCCTCTTCTGTCCTTAAACACAGAAGCATCTCTGTTGTGAAAAATCAACTAAAGCTGTGCTTGTACAGACCAAGAAAATGAAAGAATGTATTAATCCATATGCCCTTGTTTTTAACCCCTCCTCTGATTTCAGTCAATAATATATGGATTTTGGCAGAGGTCAGAGACAGATCTTTCATTTTTGTTTGAAAAATGTTGGCAGTTTGTCAGTTTTACATTTTGACAACAGAATCAAGTGCCCAAATTTTCAGAAGAGCTCAGCACTTGATGTGTGGTCAGTGTAGTTTGTTCTTTTGAAAACCAGTATTATGCTTCCTGATAACCACATAGGACTTACCTATACAGCTGAAGGCTCACATTAGAACTTTTTAAAGTGCTTACTTCATTTAGAATTAGGCAAGTTTACAAACAGTACATCAATAATTTAATACCTTCTTAAGAAAGCTGATAGGAGCCGGATGCTGAAATTCCCTCTCTGCCTCCAGAAATCATTCCATAGCCCTGTGTCATTTGAGTGATATTGAAAATCCCATTCTGAATCCTAGTCTTTGCTCAGCTCTTTTTTTGCAGTTGGGCATAACTCTCATTGACTGTAGTGGTAGCTTTTCTTGAATAGTCAATTTTTTAAGTCTCTTCTCCAATAACAAACCTTCCAAAAGTGTATTGAAACCAAAAACCTGATTGAAAGGCACTTATGTTACATCTAATGTAGGTATACCATGAATTTGGTCCTGTATATTTCACATTCTTGTACACACAGTCTGTATTATTGATCACTGGATTGTGTGTCAAGACTTGAGGTTCTTGAATTTCAACCTAAGGATATGAGTTACCAACCCAACCAAGCAAGTGAAAATCTTCTAAGTTATTGCAGGAAATTGCCATCACTACCAATTTGTAAAGGAGCTTCCTGCATTCTTGTTAACCAGTTCCTTTCTGTACCATATATTTATGCAAAACAAAATCTGTCTGTGCAGTGTTTGGCGTCCCATCAAAGTCATGACTGTCAAAACGTGACCTGTGTGGTGCATGTCTATGTTCCATCCCCTTGAACAGTATCTTCAGATATTAGGGAATAACCACTTTGGACAGTAGGTTCAACCTGTCCTATTTAATACCTAGGGAAATCGGATGAGTTTGGCTTTGAGTGGAACTGTATTGTAAAGGAATCCAAAATTAAATAGTTAGGAATTTATTTGGAGTGCTAGTGTTTTCTACTTAGTAAACCACTGAAACTTCCTGGGAAGATAGCATCTCAAAATCTCCCCATTTCTTCTAGGCTGTTACTAACACAGGTGCTGATGCAACTCTTTCAGTTTATTTATTTTCCCATTATTTTAGGTGCAATAACTTTTTTTTTTTTCTGATTGAGGCATTCACTCATGGAGAGCAATTCTGCACAGCCCTCATTATCCTGCTGGCCCCATGGAAGAAGGATGATGTGAGACCCTTGAGCAGGTGGGAACACTCTTGTGAAGGGAAGGTTGAACGGCAATGTTCAGACGTGTGATTTTGTGTCTGGAGTGACGTGAGCCTTCCCTGGGCCCAGCCAGCCTGTTTGCTGCTGTCATTCCACACTTCCACTTTCCGGGTTACACAGCTGAGCTCAGGGGCTGTAAACTACATTTTGAAAGTTGGTGAGTTCTCCAAACTAAATGCCTACAGGAATGGGGTAAAACCCCAAATCTGCTGATGTCCTTTACTCTATGCATCACTTGTCTGTAGGCTCAGATAAGCTGAATGCAACAGCTACTCATATCACTCAAATCCCCTCCAGAAGTCAATTTTTGGCATTGCATGGCTGTTCCTTTTAATTAAAGAAGCAGAGAGCACCCCAGCTAACTAATTATTTTGCATTGCATACTGAGTGTTCTAACAGAGAAAAAAAATACCTTCTGATGTCCTATGTAGAGTCCCAGACTGGGTCAGTTTTCTGTTACGTAGGTGTGGGTTGGGGGTTGATGTGCTGCTCTTCCCACTTGCAGAGTAATGAACTGCTGGGTTGAAATCAATTGTCTGGTGTTCAATATCACATCATTTTAAGGGAGAAGAGGAGGTGGGTTTACCTCAGGCCTAGCAACAGCTGAGCTATTTCACAGGAAGGACTGAAATATTTGGAATATGTGTTTTGGCTGAGCTAGAAAGCAGGCCAGGCTACAGAAGGAGGTCTGTAACTCTATAAAGAGCAGAACTAGTGGGAGAAAAGGGCTACAGAAGGCCAGGCTTCTGATCTAGTTCCCCTATTTTTGCCCCTCATAGCCATGACTGCTTTTGTTTTTCAGCTTTGTCCTTCTAAGTCTATCAGTATCCTACTCGCAGTGATTGTAAAAAGCATTCGATTTAGTTGAATGGCTTTGAAGCAGCCTGTGTTGGATGTTTTGAGGCACAATTTAATCCTTTGTTTCTGTAAGGTACTAGCTAGCTGTTTCCAAATCCTCTGGTGCCACTGGAGAGTGATTTCTTGGAAACTTTTCTACTGAAAGACAGAGCTCATGAGATATAATTAACACCAGGCTAAGTGCTCCTTAAGCCCCTAGCGCTGTTTATATTCTGAGTTATGCAGACTTTACTGTTAATTTTGTCACGAGTAAGCACATGTCATTGTCATGCTAGACTTTAGATGGCTTTATCCTTGTTATCTTAGGACTTCACTGTTCTGCCTGACTTAGTTAAGGTCTAAACTGAGGAAGTTTTCATTTCGGCTATAGCTGTTACTATTATTGCAGTTTTAAAATTTTACAGAGGTTGCTGAATGCTAATTAATGGGAGTTTGAAGCCTAAATATAAGGACTGAGGAATGTGGGGATGTGTCTGTCATTTGACATCTGCACCAGACTGGATTAAGCTTTTAGAGTTTTCCTCCTCTTCAGAGATGTTCTTAGATGTGGTGTCAGAAATATTTGTTAAAAAATTCTACAGTCTGTCTTATGCTGAACAGCGGCATGAAGGAACAAAGTGGAAAAGGGGCATTGAGGGTTAGGATACTGTGGTTATTAAATAACTTAGAAATATTTTATACACCTTCTGATGGTTCATGCTGAGGCTTTTCTAAGGTCAGTACTTGTTCAGGTCCTACTTGTAGAGAAAGAGAGCAAATGGGAAAGAAATGAAGAGCAAACCAGATATGTATTTCAACATATTTAACTTGTTACTTGTCTCTTGATGTCCCTACTGAAAAGGAAATAGGGGAAACCTTGGAAACCCAGTGTTTTTGGCTGTAGTTAAGTTAGGAGCACCCTAGTGAATTATTTTTCCCTTCTCCAGTCAGTACCGTGGCCTGAACTGTAGATCAAAGAAGAGCAGCACTTTGCTTAATCTGGCATAGAAATCTACTTTACCCCAAAGAGACAAGAAGAAAAAGAAATTGAGGCCCAGGCTCCATGGCAACTTTGAGTTAGGTTGTTCAAATGGTTGGTAACTGTAACAGTTAAAAAAACTAGGAAAGATATATTGCTACCATATTGGAAAGGACATTGCATCCCAAGCCAGGGTTGTTTGCTGCTGTTCCAAGGAATGTTCATAGCAGTGCATGGTTAGGCTTCTCTCTCATTTTCCTCACAGTATTGCAAAGAATAAAAGGTGGCCAGCTGATACATCTTCAGGTCTACTTCAGAAAACGTGTGCTGAGGATGCAAGTAGTGATTTTATTCTTTGAATCTGTTCTGCATCACATGCTGACTTTCCTGCTATTGAACCAGGGAAATGTGACATGGCAGACAAATCCCCTTTTGTTGTGGGTTTGACCACAGAGCAGACAGTGGTGCTGGTGACACTGAGCTCTAATGCTGTGTTTGGAGCAGAGGCTGCACTGTGACCCTGCATGGTGCTGTCAGGTCCTGCGCTGTCACATGCAAACCTCCCAGCTGCTTTGATGGGGAACTTGAAAGCCAGTCCAGGATTCCTGAGTTGCTATTCCTGGTGAATCTCCTTGGTCCACATCTTGCTTATAAGACCAAAGTCTTGACTGCCTGCTGCTGAGTGGTCTGGGCTGATCAGTGTTTTGGTTCAGGCCACTCCAGGTGGGGAGCTCAGGGTGACCCAAATGTGGCTTCCATGAAGTCTGGAATTTTTGTCGTTCTCTCCCCAAAGCCTGTTGCTGCCATTCCGAGTTCCTGGCTCTATGGGCATGTGGTGATCTAAGTCCTGTGCATAGAATCTGTTCCACAGCTTGGATAATTTATGATGTTTCCTTTTCTCTCTGGGGAAAGAGGATTTAGCACACAGTCCCCCAGTTGGGCTGTACTGACAGAAATGTTATTTAACCTGCTTTGTCTTTGTTCTGGACTGTGTCTTTCTCTTCATAGGAAAAGTTACCTTGAGTCACCATTAATCTTTTAGTGAATGTGAAAGTAAAGAAGGCATTGATGACCTTCTTATTTTTTTCATTTATACTTTTTATGTGTAGTGCATGTAATTTGTTTTGCAGTTCTGTCCCAGATTTTTTTTCTCTTCCTTGTATGCTCTTCCTTGATATTAACCCTTACTTGTGTGTTGCTATTTCCGTGTTAGTGTTCAATTTAGTTAGTTAAGATCAGAGACATTGTATTTCCCTTCTGTCAGTTTGCCACTATACTCTTGGTGTAGTCTGTCTAGAAAATTCCAGCTTTACTCTGCCTTGCTTCCCATGGGAAGTCTTTCCAAGCTGCCAATCTCCCCAGCTTGCTGGCATCTCCTGTTTTGCAGTCCAGTGTCTGATATTACCTTTCCTCTGACGGCAAAACATTTGAGGTCATAATTCTTTTTCATCCAAGTAATCTTCAGGTTGCAGTGTTCAGCCAGTCCATTCCTGATAGATGGGAAGGTGTTCAAGGCAGCTAATGACATGGTTCAGCTCCTCCACCTTGTGAAATAAATGTGTTCCTGACACACTGGCAGAGTGGGGTGAGCAGCCTTTGACTGGCAGTGTTACCTTTCCAGAGGCTTCCTGGCTCATTTTCCATGAGCTCTGGGCAAGTCCTATTATTGCTGTGTGGAAGTTTCTAACCACACTGGATGCCTTTTCTCCCCTCTGACATAACATAACATTTCAAATTCCCAAATAAATAAAAGCTTTTGCTGGTGGGAACTGCATTTACACAAGACAAAAGTGTATTTGAGCTGCCAACTGCTGTTTGTATTCATCCATGTTTGTGATCCCTGTCGTTTGCTGTTAGGGACCAAACTTGACATGTGTGGATTTTGATTCACGTAAATCCACAGAGAATGTGGTGTTTGATCTGAGCATCTTAGAGAGCAAGGAGGATTTGGTATGTGAACAAAAGTCTTCACTATTCTCTTGGGTAAAGGGCTTTGCACATCCACTCAGAAGGCAGAAACAACAGCATATGACTTAGGTGCCCAATTACACCCTGTGTGTCACCAAGGAGCTGAACAAGCAGCTCACAAATGCTCTGTAGTCTGAAAACAGGCAGTTGAAAGCTCCAGCAAAAGGCACAATGCGTTCAGGGCAATTGTGTACATTAATGCTTTGGGAAACAAAAAAGGGCTAAATTTGCAGCTATCCCTAAGGAATTATCTGTGAGCTCTATCTCCAAATAATAATTTAATCAGCTTATTTGGCTGCCCATGGTCACAAAGCTGTAATTGATCCTTTTGTAACAAAATAAGGCTGCAAAATAAAAATGAGATTCTAAGGTGATTCTAATGTGTCCTGCTCTGGCAATGTGATAAGCAGCACATCTGTAGAAAACCACAGAATCTCACAGCAAAAGGTTTAGGGACTGTTACAGAGAAGTCTTTTCAGACTTTAGGGCAGTTTAGACTGAATTTGGACTTTTTTTCCTTTTTTCTCTTTTTTTTCCCCTTTTGTTCTGTTTGGTTTTGTTTTTTTTTTCAAGTGTATTCATGTTTCCTTGGGATATGAATGGGAGAGAGGAACTTCTTTTAAAGGCCACATGGCTCACTTCCAATTCTGATAGATAAAGTCAACCTGCTTGGCCCCGCCAACAGGAAATAGGATGCTGCCCCTTTAAGCGGACTGTAAGGAGTATGGAATTACGGCTAACTTGGTTTGGAGCCTTTGTGTAAGGCTTTCAGGAAGAGATAAACCATTAATCATGCACAATTACTCTGACCTTGCATGAACTAAAGCCTCTCTGAACACATAAGATTACGGTCTCTGGGGACCTTGAGACACTGACACGATCAGCTCGTCCGAGGGCATTGGAAACGGCTGCACAAAATGGCTGAAAGCTTGGCCTTGCTTTCCTTCCCTTCAACCTGAGTCTGTCTTTCCACCCAGGACAGGGATTTATCCACCTGCTTGCCGTGCAAACTAAAGAGAAGTCATTTCCCTTGTGCCAGGCTTTTAGTTCACGAGTGGAAATGATGGCAGTGCTGAAGAAAATAAATTACATTTGAGTTTTGAGGAGATGCTTTTTAATACTTACTGAGTTTGAGCATTTTACGCTTATTTCTAATCTCTCCCTATGGGGATCTTTTTTTTCCCTGGGGTTAGCACAGCTTGTAGTACAAATGTTTTGGTCAGTGGCAGAGGTTCTTAGGTAGTTCTGCAGTGTAATTTGCTTTTGGTGCTGTTATTCCTTTCCCGGTGTCAGCCTCACCTGTTCTAATTAGATTTTAGATTATAATTTTAGAGTCAGTTACATTCCCTCTGTTAGTTTTGTTTAGAATTTCTTTGACTTCCTAAACTCCTTAAACAACCATGGCTCACACGTCTCCTATGATATCCTTTCCTCTGTCTTTTCTTTTTCCAACATCTGGCTAGCAGCAATAAGTAAAATAATAATAACAATGATAAATAAACAATTAAGCATTTACTCATTAAGTAATTATTGATTTTAACTTGTCATTTTTCAAAATTAGGGTGAGCTAAAAACGCACATGAACAATTGCAGAAGCTCAGCTGACTGACTCAGTGAAATGCAGTTCCTTTTTGGTTTGATTCTTCATCCTGTGTTTGCTCCCTACAGCTTAATTCACTTACAAGTTTATACTGCTATAAATATTTTACTTACATATGTGATCATTTGATGTTATTTGCTGCAGTGTGACACCTATTTTGAACTAATTTTATATTGCTATAACTATCTTTCCTCTGTCCACTCAAGTAGCAAATTTCTGCTTTTTCAGAGATGTGGTTTTAAGACGATGGAGATGGCTCATCCTGCATTAGAGGACTGGACAGGGAATTACAAACTAAAATATGGGTCCAGTTCTGACCAGCTCCTCTGTGTTGCTATATAAAAAGATGGGTAAGTCCAAAAGGAATAAATATGGTCCTCACTGAGTGAATGATGCAGAGAATGTGTATTAGGACCTTCTCCCTGAAAAGGGGTTTAGAAGGTAGAATCGTAGCATTGAAGAACATCCTGAGCTGGAAGGCACCCACAAGGATCACTGAAATCCAAAAGGTAAGCATAATTAAAACACCACAAGGACAAGGACAGCAAAGGAATTACTTTACCAGGTAAGGTCTCTGGCAGTAATGTCAGACTTGTTGCTTCAGGACATCAGTTGCTCTCTGAGGATAAATAAGGAGAAATTCTTTTATAAGGAAGGTGTCTCCAAATTGTTTGCTGCAAGCATTCTGCACAGTGTCCCTGAATGTTTTCACAGACTTGGTTAATGGTTTTGGTAACAGCTGATTCAGAAGGATATTAAACACTCCCTGTGCCATTAGGCATTGAGGATGATACCTGGTTTGAGGGAGCTGTCCGGTCCTTGTTGGAGAAGACACACTGTGCTGGTTTTCTTCATGGATATTTTATTTGGTTTTTTCCTTCTTTTACATTTTCCACTAATGTATTCCAGCCAAATGGTTAAAGAGGCGTTGGTTCTAAGAAATATTCAGCAGAATGTAAACTCACTGAAAACAGAACAAAACCAAAACAGCGTGGTGCTAAAGGACAGATTTGTCCTGATTGTGGTGCTGTAGGGCCTCAAGTGCTTGTGGCATTCTTGGGCAGCTTGGGCCTACAGCCAGTTTTCAGAGAAGCCTATATCCCAACCCTGCTCCTCTCTTAGGAAAGAGGCTGTGGAAGGAATGGGAATTAACTGTGAGAGGGAAAAGGCAGGAGCTTGCTATTAGGAAGGGATGAGGAGAGTCTGTGCTGCAGGAGCCAAAATCAAACAGAGGTAGATTCTCATCTGATGTATCCCAGCTGAAGTCAGTGTCAGAGTTGCATCAAAATCAGGCTTGAAGGGAGCAGTATCAGGCCCACAAAGGTCTTCTGCTTTGTTTTCCTCTTGCACCTCATTGTGACCAAAGATCACAACTTACCATTGTAAGAGGTTTTAAAGTGGAACAATTCTTTATTTGAAGGGAAAAGGACAACACACTACTTTTTGGGTTCAGTCCAGGTGTGCATTCTATATCTACATTGCAGTGCTGTCAGTACAGCTGTGTAGCTCTTCCTGAGGCAGCTGTTAACAAGCTGGCCGTGATACTTCTGTCTGTGCTGCCAGAACCATAACAGACTCCATGTGTGCCTTCTCCAAAAATATTATTGACTCTGCCTCCCAGTATACTCCTAGGAGTACTGATGCTCACTACCTTAAAACTGCCTCAGCCATGTGTATTCAACCTGTTCACACTTTGGACTGAAAGGGTGTGTATTTTCTTTAGTTTTAGATTTTACAAAATCTAAAACATGATTGAATGGCTTTTGCAAGTAAACCTGTCCTGGTTTTACCATTCTCCATTTGTAATCTGAAAAGCTTTGTTTGTTTGGGTCTGAGAGATAAAAATGGGAAGAGAGACAGTTGGGCAGCAGAGATCCGTAGATTATTCTCTGCTGCTGGCAGTCCAGATGACTCAGTTAAAGCAGTGGAAGAGCTGGTTGAGGGCTGTTCCATCCTAATAGGGGAGAGAGAACTCCAGGGGTTAAAGGCAAGAGCATCCCTTTTATAATTAGGACTGATCAGAAGTGGAGCAAAATGTTCTTGCAGCTGAATCAGCTGCCCTCTAACCAGCCTGGAGTCTGGATCTGGGGCCTGATGGACACTTGTACAGAATGCAATTTAATCTGTAATGGCTGAGGAGGACTCCTCAAAGTCTGCGGCAAATGGCAATTATTGTCCCTTTTTGTCACAACAAAACAAAACAAAAAAGGAGGAAAATTAATGAAAACAACAGGGAAGGATCCTAACTAGCATGCCCTGCCTCCCCCTTTCTCTTTAAAAATCTTCTGCGATATAGTGAGTGAAATGAGCTGCCCCGTATAATAAAATCTCTGCAGCACCAATGTGAAACAAGAATTCCTCCCCCACACACAGGCACACACACCCCTGCTCCCTAATGAGCAGGGAGACGCCAGCTCAGGGGCTGCAGCCAGTGTTAAATTAGCAGAGAAGGCCATCGAAGTGGGCTGACTCCAGCGTAAACTGCCTTAAGTGTCTGTTTATTAAATCACACCAGCGCTTAGAGTCTGCCCTGCTGCCACATCAGAGCTGTCTGCACACAGACAAACCCTGACCAGTCCCGGGGGAACCTGGACCAACTGGATACTGGTGGTAATAAAGGCAGGGGGAGGAGGGAGCAGCCCTCAACAACAGCCCCTCGTTAGGCTCCATCATGGGTTATTCTTCTAGAGCAGAAAATCCTTTATTTAGGGTCACTGTTTGTATTTGTAGCAGTGGGGAAACCATAAAGTTGTGTTTCTCCCTCCTTGTTAGGAAGCAGGAATTGAGGCAGGCATTTTTCTGCTAAACTGTTGTGTCTAAGCCTTGGAGAGTGGCTTTCCTGTGTCAGTACTTACAGGGAAGTGTGGCCTTCACTTTCAACTCAATCCTTCAGTTACAGTGGGAGAAGGTTGCTAATACCCAGTGGTTTTGTAAAATAATTCCCTGGTGTCGTCAATCTGTCTAAGCCTTTGGAAATAAATTCTGCTGGTCAAATCTTAAGTTACCATATTAAAGGAGGGAAAAATCAAAATGCTTCTCTATATTTACACAGTGGATGGTACAGTGAGAGTTTGATTCCAGATGGGATTTCTACACTTCCGTGCTAAACAGTAATATTACATATTCTGTAGTTAAGGCAGACAGGAGAGAGATAGCCAAGCTAGAAACCTTGTTCTGTAATTCAGGAGACATCACTTCTATTGCTGCTAGTTCTGAAACAAGAGCCCTACTACATTCCCTTCTTTCTCAAGGACTGGTTTTTAAACACACTTGAAACCAGGACTGCTGGTTTATGATTCTGCTGCTTACATTACCAAGGGGCCTGTCTTGGTCTCTGCTTTATGCTTCTAAGATAAGTATTCTTTTCTGTATAAATCCCCAAAAAGAAATCTTGGGGAGAGGTGGATAACCCTCTCATCCATTATGGAGGCATAGAATGGAGTTTTGGAAAAGTGTCTGAAATAGTTTGTTCTTATGAAATGCATGGGCTTGCTGAACAGCTCTTAAATTTGCCATCCTACCACTTAGGCTTGATCTTTCTCTGCAGTGAGATTTTTAAGCTTCAAACAAGTCTCATCCATGTGTTGTCAGGTCAGGATGTTGAATGTACAGCATGTAGCTCCATTTAATTAATTTGTGGATATTTCCATACTTATGTTCCCTACTCAGCCTGCTGGTTTATGTCTTCCATGAGCAACTTTTGCTGTTCATAGGCTTGAGGAGGCTCCATTGCAGCCCAGATGCCACTTTCTGTGAAAGGTGGTTCGGAGTCATGGTCAAGCATCCTTTTGTGAGGTGGCCCATTGACATTGGAGACGAGCCGCAGTTCTTAAGCCAATTTGTATGAGGAAGGAGCCATGTAAAGTTTAATATGAAGTGGTTGGTTTAGCTGGCAGAAGGGGAGAGGTGGGCTGTTTTCCATTTCCCTTTAAAATGTCAAACACTAATAGTCTCTTCCGATCATCCTGAGATTGCCAAATAATTGACTCCCGCCTACAGCAAAAACCTCCCTGATCCACAAAGCAGGAAGCTGATGACGGCAATTGCCTGAACGTGTCCAAATTAGTCAACCCCTGGCAACCCCAGCAGGGTCAGCAGTGGCAGCCCAGGGGTCGTGGGGCAGCAGGAGATGGAGGTTGGAGATTGCCCTGCTTCCTGTGCCCTGTCATGCCTCCAGGACATAGCAAGGACATGAGGGATTCCCAGCTGGAGCAGCCAGCACCTGAACTGCATGTCCAACAGAGATGTGTTTATCCAGAGGATCTGCTGTAAATTAGCCAAAGCAGGGGCTTAGGGGCAGAGTGGGGAAGTGCCTGTCCATGCGAGTGGCAGCAGAACACGTGTGTGTGGGGTGAGTCGGTGTCACACAGCTCCTGCTGGGTTTTCTCCAGGGTTTCCCTGCTCTGCTGTGTGGGACTGACCTATTTACAACTTGCTGGGATCTGTCCCAGGACTGGATTATTTTTTCTGTAGCTTTTTGTTCTCCCACATCTGTGCAATTGATTGCAAGAAAATGTATGGACATAGAGTATTTAGGATTATGCACACAGCCGAGGAGCCAGAGAAGGGTATCTGCCAAGCCATTCCTGAGCCGCTTCAACACATCCAGTTACACGTGCTGGGTGGTTTGGTTTTATGAAGTGGTGGCAGGAAAGCAGCAAAGCATCTCTGGCCCCATTCCTCCCTCTCTTGCCTTGAAAGGACTTCAGTGTGCCTGTGACTTCTTGAAGGCAACTCAAGCATCAAGGGGTTGTGGCCTTTTCATAAGATTATTTTAGGACTCAGAGAGAGGACAGAGGGAGAAAGAGAGAAGCACTGTCTCAGAGCTCCCAAGCAATACCTCTGTTGTTACAGGCAGGATGAGAAAGTTTTAAGAGCAGACTCATTGTGTGCTAGGCTGTATTCCTGTCTTTGCTTCCTAAAGCAGAGGAACTGGGGACAGGAGCCTGCCCTGACAGCTCCCTGAGTGTGCTGCTGCAGGTCAGGACCTCTGCCCAGGGAAGGAGCACTGCCTGTGGGCCTCCCACGTCTGCTCACCAAAAGCCTGGCTGGATGCTCTGTCACACTCTGACAAAGGTCACTTTTACATCCCGTCTTCTAAAAGGTCACAGCATGACCCCAGGTGCAGGAGAAGAGGAGGAGGGAGAAGACAGCTTTCTCCCTTTTTTTTTTTTTTTTTTTTTTTTAATTTGTTACCACTGCCTGAAAAAGCATATCTTGTCTTTGCTGTTGTACTGCCCCCTCTCTCGACCTTCATGGGCACTTTTTCTTCCTAATGCTACACCATAAGCTCTCCCTTTATAGGTTTCAATGGCTGGTTACTGGATTTTCTCCTCTTTGTTCTCTCTGCAGAGCTGTACCTGTTGTCCCTCAGTGAATAAGCAACCTCCCTGTGCCCTCCAGATGTAAAACTCTCTGAGCAGTTCTTCACCACAGCTTGTGTGAGATGCATGAGCACAAACTGCTACATGGATAGTTTTTCCCTGAAGGGCTGGGTGGGAGGAAGGTACCAATCCTTCTCTTACTCATCCCAGTATATAGCAGTAAATGGATACATCTCCTGACTGGAAAACTGCCTTCCCTTGCTCCTTTTTGGCAGTGATTACATGGATCAATGGGGCAAGGAAGACAGGTAAAGGCCAGATGCTCAGGTGTCACACATACTGCAGAGTTTCCCAAACTAGGATTTACTGAACCAGCTAGAGGATGAAAACTGTTTGTCCTTTTTGACTTAAGTAAGGCCCAATGGTTAACAAGACATTTATGTGCAAACTCATAAGGCTTCAATTCAGAACTAGTGTCTTTAACTGCTGGATCATCCTCCCAGTGTGGGTTGACATTTTTCCCTCTCATAGAATTTGTAGCACCAGTGGAATTATTTTCTGTATCTTGGATGCTAATGGAAGGGATAAATACTGGGAGGTTTTTGGCCTGCTCATTTTAATAATTAATTTCTTAAGGGCTGGAGTGAGATGGTGGACATGATTCTCTGGGGACTGCAGGGACTTGTCACAGATGCTGGACATGGTCCTTGAAACAGCAGATATGGGACATTTAAGTTTTAGAGTCACAGCTGACTGAGGGTGATAACTTGATACAAGTTATTTTATTTACAGCATTCATTCTTCACACAGAATTTCCTTAAGATGGTTAAGTAGAGATATAAAGAGTTAGAGAAACGGAGAGGAGTCTCTTTTCAGAAAACTTACTACAACTTTTGAACAAGAAACAGCCTGTCCCTAGCTTGTCTTTGAAAAATAGATAACCAAGTTTTCACTTTCAAATCTATCTTAGATCTCTCTGTAAGGGCTCTTATTGCTCACACAGGTGAGTCACATCTCTCAGTATGTTTTTTAAGATAGTGTTCCTTTAATAGAGGTACTTGCTGTGAGCCCAAAGTAATTAAGTATCTCAAGATTGTCTTACTTGCAGTTGTGCTAATACCCTAAAAAATCCACATCTAATTCCTAGGATCTCAAAATAAATTGATGCAGCTTGCAGACTACCCACCAGGCCAGTGTACCTGTTCCTGACCTTTAACTAAGCAGATCGATGGAATTCTTGTGTATTGGCCAGACCACACGAAAGTCAAAGTCTGTGGAGAAGCAGCAGTTGTATAAGGTCAAAAACTAGGTCATGGCCAAGCTGAGAATGCCAATGAACTGGGCTACCTGTTGAGCAAAAAAGGGAAGAAATAGTCATGATGAAGAATACCTAAAGGTGGTTTTCCAGGTTCCCAGTCAGAAAGGAGACTGTTCCACTAATTGGGTCTTAAAAGGTCTTTTCTATTCTGTTTAAATTCTTACAATATGCCCCTCACTGAGATATGAGGGTGTCTGTCTAAGGATGTCTCTCTTTTCATTCTTTTCAGCTGTGTTTATTTTCCTTCCTCCCCTTACCCATTCTTTGCAGGTTTGTGAAGAGCATTCAGACCCCATGAGGGGATCTCTACAGATCTCCTAAGAAGATTAAGCTCTCTGAATATTTCATGTCCCTGATTGACAGCTCTTGAGGACCTCTTGTAAGCCTGGCGCCCGTATTCTTGTTTTAAAAAAAAAGAGAGGGAGACAAGAAAATCACATCCACAGAAAAAAATTGATCCTATGGGCCCGACCTCTGCTGACAGAAGGCACTAGACAGAGGCAGCTACTCCCGGACAGCTCCCCCTCCTTTCCCTCCCACCAGTCTCTACTGTGAAATAAAAGGAAGGTAATGGGATTTTAAGAGGCAAGGAGTAGGCAGAGGAGGAGGGGGTGGTTGTGCCCCCTCCCGTGAGCCCCAGTGCTGCGGCTGCTGGTCCCTCAAGAGCCATTGTGTGCCCCTGTCCCTGGCTCCCGTTCTGTGCCGCGCCCGCCCTTCCCTAACGAGCTGCGGGCCGAGCCGCCGGCCCTCATTAGGGGCTGAGCCGGGAGCCAGCCCTGCGCTCCCCGTTCCGCCCCATTAAGGGTTTGCCCCCTGCTTGACAGCGGGGAAAGGAGCCGGCGACCTGTAAATTCTCATCAGGCTGCTTGAGAGCCTCCCTGCCCCCTCAGTCAGCCCGCAATAGGCAGCTGAGAGGTTTCTCCTTTATTTAGAGAGGCAGGGCCAAGCAGATCCCCTCACGTGGTGGGTTTAGGAGACGTTTCTTGGTGGAAACAGGGGGATGAGGATGAGGGGGAGAGAAGCAGAAAGAAACAGCTCAAAGCCCTTCTTACAGCTGGAGCACAGAGAGATTCGCTGCTGTGCTTGCTGTAGATACCAGTGTTAGATTGCAATGTCCTGTGTTCCTCTACTCCATGCTCAGAAATTGGCACAGCTTCCTGCTGGCAAATTTATGGGAATCATCCATGGTGCTGGGGATACTGCACAAGTATGACCATGCAGATAAATGGAATGATCACTACTGAGTGATTAGGAGACTCCACCAACTTTGCAGCAGTTTAATCTTTTCCTTGCTCAAGACTCCAGAGTTGCTGAACTCAGTTTAACGTCTCCTCTTTGATGTTAGACTTGCCTTTTCAGCATGATTAATCTCTATTTAACTTGAATATCCTTTCTGTGTAGGTTCAGTATTTCTGTGTGAGGCATGGCTAGACACTCGAGCAGTGGCACTTTGGACCATGTGAATAGGGAAATTTTTGAGGTACATGTAAGATATTACATGTAAAAGACATGGGCAACTTCATAAAGCATCTGTTGAGTCAGTTAGTTATCCAATAACATCACTTTTTAAAAGTCAATTATTATTTTGGCCAAGTGATTGATGCCCCATGTATTTGCAATAGCCGTCTTGGTGGAATGCCAGTGCCATTCCTCAGTAGTGCTTATCCTGCCAGTGTTCTCTGGATGAGGTGTGTACCCTATGTTGCAGCTCATTATTTTGGTTTGGAGGGAAGAGAAGAGCATCTAGATGTTGATAACCATCATGGACAAGATTCAAATGCAAACAGAATCAAAAGAAGCTTTGGCTCTTGATTAGTCTTACACCACTGGTATTAAGTTTTATAAAGGCTCGATTGTTAGGCCACAGTATTGTCACCCCCAGTTTAGTCCTTGTGTCATTTGTTACTTCTGGCACTGCCACCCTGTGCCCTACCTGTGTGCCTGTAAGCTGGGCAGACAGCAAACTGTTCCAGAACAGTGCCAGTAGGTTTGGAGGAATTTAATTCTCTCCTACTGAAATGAAAACATGGGACATGGACTGTAATTTCATCTTACCTGTAGACACTGAAATGAAGTGGAAGAAACTAGACAGACTTCCTCATAACTCTACCAGAGTCAGGAAGATGGAATCCAACGTCCAGAAACATTTTTCTAAGTTTTGAAAGAGGAAGAACTATGGCCACACTTTTCTTGTAGTGGGTATAGTCTCTATAGACAAAATCCTTGATTTAAGGTCAGTTTTTAAATCCAGTTCTGTAGTATAAGTCTTTTCTGTCTGGTTCCTTAAAATCTCTTCCTCTACTCAGCTTCTTTGTCAGGCTGAGCAGAGCAGCTGAGAATGACAGAGCCTGGAGACAAAGCTACCCTTGAGTCATTCTCAGCTTCTGACATGGTTTGCCCAGTCTCTCTCAGGGACACAGAGAAGGAGCTTTTCAAAAGTGACTGAATGCCTCCCATCCTCTCATCACTCCTCTTTCAATTTCAGATGAGCAACAAATAAAGCAGGCAAGGCTGAAGGTCATTTTTCTCGATGGCAATCTGCTGGCCTACTCACAGACTTCTGCTTCTCATCAACCATGCTATTTCATCTGCTATTAAACTAGAGATAGTTTTTCTGGAAGCAATCTGCTGATATTTGGGACTAATGAGGTGTATTCACTACAGAGCTCTGAGATACCTTACCTGCATTGGTAAGACTAGGACACAAATCACACATGCTGTGCTCCTGCTCTGAATGCTCTGGAGAAGCCTGTCTGCACAGAGACTTGAGGGAGAAATCCTTTCCCTGACTTAGAGAAGTGGGGTATAAATGAGCAGGCAGTAAAAATATCCCTCAGTGCCTCAGGAGAACTCTAAAGATCCTTGTGCACTTGTGTGTTGAAATGGTCAAGGAGGTTATATGCCTTTTTCCAGGAGTGATTTCTATCTATTCTATTAAGTGTGGTGCCATATAGGGCTTATTGATAATGTCACAGTTTTCTGGACTAGTCCTGGGAAAGTAGACCTCATCTTCTGTTTCTAGACACCTGATACAGGCCAACATATTGCTCTGCAAAGCAGTCCTTAGCTCCCTACAGAACTGTGGAATATTACAAATTGGAAGGGATTTTTGGAGGTCATATGATAGAAGCTTAAAGAAGAGGGGGAGAGCAGTTCAGAATCCTGCTCTATCCTTAATCCTGTACAACCATCTTTTCCCGTTAGGGTTTCCAAGAGTCAGCATTGCCATATCCTGCCAGCCCTCCCTGCTGGAGTGGCCTTTCTACAGTGGCTGTGGCCAGAGGAGGCTGTGTGACCTCTGTGTGGAACTGTGGAACAGAGGTAGGCTGGGTTTGCTTCTGGAGCCTCAAAATTGGAAGTTCATGGCACTCATCCAAGTAGAAAACTGCACAAAGCTATACTGCTGGGTACATTCAAAAGTGGTTATCACAGTAAGCTAAGGGTTTTCATAAGGAATAAAAAAATAGTAATGGATAATCTATGTTCTTTTTTGAAATGCTTATCCAGGTTCAAAACCAGAGTGAAATTTAAACTTGGTTTGCAGTGTTCTGAAATTTCTGGATAATTTTTTCCACTTTAATTTGTGGTTAGGAATAGAACCAGAAAGACCAAGATACCTCACAATTTATTCAAGCATTTGGAGTTGTGAGCAGAAGTAAAAATGTACTAGAAATCACACACAAGCTAATAATTTCCTCCAAGGTTTGGAGCCCAGTTTTGCAGAGTCAGGAGGTTTGCTACAGTTTGCAGTTAGACAGCAGTCAGGAGTGGGTCAAAATCAGGATCTGGGGCCGCATAAAGGCTTGAAGATTTTCTCCCCATCAGGTTGCACTTGTTGCTCTGCAGAGTCCAAAGCAGGCTGGGAGAGTCACTGCCTTTGCCTTCCCTCATAAGAAGAGATTTTTCACTTGATGTTATCAAAGGTCTTAAGAATGTCCCTTTGTCTGAGTGCAGATGTCAGCAGAGAGAAACACTGACTTTGTCATCCAAAAGTGAGTTTTTCGATAGGAAAATGGATCACATTTATGTTTGCAAAGACTTGTTTTGCCTTGAAAAAGCTGGCTAAATTTGGAGTTGAAATCCATGACACATTTTCATATGGGTAGAGAGAGATTCTTCTTTAATCCAGAGAGCTGCAAATGTACTATGATGTAATGCAGTGCCAAGTGTAGGTGTTTGGAAGTGTGTGGAGAGGAAGGAGTTAAGGATTCTGCTCCATGAGCTATCCACAGCAGGGAATGACCCAGTTTAAAAGGGTTAACAGTATTTGGTTTTTCAGAACTATTTGTTATATCAAGTTAGTGCAGCAGAGGTCACTCAGGTCACTGTGCCTCCCCCTTCCCTTTCCATCCCCAGTCCCAGCTCCGTTCCTTGTTTCTCCTCTAATCCGATGACTTCAGACACAGCTCTTTCCTTATGATGTTCTTGACAGCATCTTCAGACAATACGCAGCTCGACGCCAGTTGTCTTTCCCTTTTTCTCCTGTCCCTCAGGAGAAAATCTGGGATGCTAAAAGCCACTTTGTGCAGTGGGGGAAAGGCTCAGCAATTTGTTCTGTGGTTTTTGGACAAAAGTAGCTCAGAAAACAGTTTTCCATGTATGTGCTCCGTTAGCATGGCTGTCTTTTTGGTGTGTGTGTTTGGGTGTTTTTTCTCTGTTGTTTGTGTGTGTGTAATTAATTCTCATTTATCTGCTGTACATTCTGGTCTCTTCTATCATGATGTCGCTGACTGACTTGTCGAAGCTCGAAACAAATGCTTTTTGAGACTACAAGTTAACTGTTTACAAATGGGAATGGAAATGTTTGGCAGGAATTTGTCCTTGGGCTTAGTACCCAAATGAGGTCAGATTTGCTACTGTAACTGAGAGTTAAGTACAGGAAACCTTGCTAAGAAGTTTCTCATCCTCATCCCTACCCTCTGACCATCTTCTGCCAATCGAAGCTTCTCTTAGATTTTTGTTCCATGTATTTTTATGACCTATTTTCAAAGGTACTGAAGGCCCACAGAAAAGCAGAACCTCAAGTGCTTGGTGTCTTTGAAAATCAGACTAGAATTAGGCAATGACTATTGTGCTTATATATTTTTTTCACCTTAGCAGCATCACTATGTTAACTTTCTGTCATACCATCCACGAGGAATAGGATACAGAACACCCTACCTGATATGAACCCAGCAAGTCTCATTTTCCTGCTTCCTCAGTTGCTTGTTTTACTGTGTTTCTCATTCTTCTCTACTTGTACCTCTTTTTGACATCCAGTTAGTTGATTTTTTAAAAAAATGTTCCTTGCTTCTGATTTTATTGTGCTGCTTATTGTGCAGCCAGAGCTAGAAGAGTTACGCTTGCTGTTGGGGGTAAACTTAGTAAGGTGTAAAGGACTGTTTTTCTCCCTCTGCTGTGGTTTGACTGCTTTCTGAGGGGTATGCTTTGCTTTTCCTAGAAAGATGGGGTAGTGTAGTCCTGGATGTCCTAAACCTCCTGAGGGAAGTGAATGGTCACCAACAAGCTACTGCTGCTAATGTTAAAGCTGTTTCTTGCAGCCTATCCAGGCCTGGGGAACTGCCAGACCTCAGTGTTTTTAACAGATCTGAGGGATCAGTGAGAAAAAATGCCTGTGCATATTTGCTAGAATTGAAAAGCAAATTGCAACTCAATTGTGTGTGGCTTTCCTTTGCTTCTTGGTCATGTTCAAGTACATAAGTGTTATTAATGTGAATGTTAATCAGAAAACAAAGTTTAAGGCTGTGTCTTCTGTTGGAATTTTTTTACACTATGAGAAAATCCAATTCTATTTAGCTCAGTCACCACAAATTGATGTATCAGGAGAGCAGAGCTTTACATTCAAAGTTTCATGTAACTGGCAAAAGCAAAGTTCAAGTAATACTTTCCATTGCCAGCTTTTTCAATTCCCAGCTTGCTTCTCTGTTAATGTTATGAAGCTGCTTTCCCAGTGGCATGACCAGTGGCACTGGGAGCAGTCAAAATGATTATTGTGAGTTGCTTGCTGTGCTGGAGGAATCAGAACAAATGGCAGTTCTGCATACAGTGTATGTTGGAATTAGACTGGATGATCCTTTTGGTTCCCTTGCAACTCGGAATATTCTGTGATTCCATGGAAAATGAGTTGAAATCATAAAAAATGTTGGCTAATGAACTTCTTCAGCTAAGCAACAGTTGAACTTCTTGGAAGAAAATGTGTTTTACGTTTCACCTTCTTTAACCTTAGGTGGAATATTCCTAATGTTTCATGTTAGCCAGGATAGTGCAGATCTTGAAGCCAGTGTCTACGTTTCAGAGCTTTCATCCAGATTCTCTGAGAGGGTTTCAAATCCTTCCTCCAGCACCTGCCCAGATGTTTCAGGGTTCTAGAGAGTCACGGCATTGCTGTGTCATTTATTATGCAGTTCTCTCACCTCAGCATGGCCTCAGCACTACAGGTTTTTGGAAGCATGAATGTGATGGAGAAAGGGAGTATCTGGAGGCATGGAACCCTTTCATATTTTTGTGGTTGGTTTTTTTGTTTTGTTTTGTTTTTTTTTTCCTTAAAGAAAAGGGCAAGACCCTCTTCTGTCATTGCAGCACGCCAGGTCATCTAGGCCAAAGGACACTGTAACAGGGACATTCCCAGGAATAGAAGATGTACAGTTTCTGTAGCAGGGAAGAGAGCATCAAAACAGGAATGGAAATTGGCAGGAGGAGCTCGGAAAGGCCAAAAGTTTCCAGCTCAGAGAGACAGTGAGAGAGGAAGTCAGTGAGTGCAAAAGGATTCCCTCTCTCCCCACTTCTCAGCCCCCACCCTCTGCCCTTCCTCCACACCCCCCCCGGGGAGATGGGAGAAGAAACTTGGCAAGCCATCTTGTCGCCAATCAATCTGTGGTGTAACAATTAGCACTTAAGCAGCACTCACGCTAAACACAGGCTCAGAAAACACTTACAAAGGAAAAGAAAAAAAACCTTAAACCCCAACACAACAACAACAGGGGAAAGCTGGAACAGATCAATGCTACGCCAACCAGGAGGCACCTAATATCCCATTATTGACGAGGCCGATAGCGCTTTAAGTGTGTGCTCTCCATGCTGAGCAATTAGCGGCAGGACCAGTGCGGTGGAGGCAGCTCCAGCACAAGAACGCACCCCCCGCTGCCCAGCGCTTCCCCCAAGAGGTGTTTGATGACAGCTTCATTTGTTAGCGAGATCCCAATAGCTGCCGGCGCCGGCATCCTTTCCATTACGGAGCAGAGTGCGAGGGGAGCTGGGCAGTGGGTCCGCTCCCCCCGCTCCCTCGGCCTGTGGTAACAGAATACAGTAGACACGGAGTCTGTCTGTGCGCTGCCTAAATTGATTGTAATGGCTTTTTTAACGTGCTGAAAGAGCTGACTGTTTTCTCGCCTCGAAGAAAGGCTGAAGGAAGGAGGAAGTGACTCCAGCGGCTGCGGCACAGTGGATGAAAGTAAACTTTTGTTTAGTAAAGACCAGCCGACTGCAGACTGTCTCTGGCCTTTCTGCTGGCTCTCAGCAACACTGTTTGAGAAGAAAGGGAGAGGGTAGAGAACAAACTGTCAGCTTCCTGCCTTGGCTCTTGCTCCCGTGCTAATCCTGCTCGTCTGGCTGCACCTCCCAGAAGCACGCTGGAAACCTCTTCATGCAGAGAGTATGGTTCCAGAAGGTGCCTATAGGATAAGGCTTTCCAAGGGAATTCATGCATATGGACAATAGGGCATATGTGCTTTTAAATGCTTGGCTAGGATGAGGCTTACCTCAAAAAGGTGTGCTGAGCTCCCAAAACAGCAGAAGCTAAGCCAAGCCTGGAGAGGATATGATCTTCTGTTTGCTGTATCCAAACAGCATCTGTTATTGATAGACTGTGTTTATCTGGGAGCCCAGAACCATCCTGAGACCTCCCAAGTGGAGAGACGTGTCCCATGTCGGAATGTCTGTGCAGTCAGATAAAACCATCCATCAGTCAGTCATACCTGGTCACCAGAGCAAACCAGCAAGTGCCACTCAGGGACTCTGCTGCTCTCAGGTGTGCTGCAGCCTGTGCTGCTAATCTTTACTGCATTGACTGAGAGTTGCACAGAGTAACCCAAACACTTCTATTGTAGATGAATCATTGCATCACACCTGAGCAGCATTTGGCAACAAAATAAACTGGGTGACAGATATTCAGGCTTTTCTGAGAGGCAGTGTGTGTTGTAACACCTCTATACTGGAACCTGCTCAGCCAGTGTGGGTCTGGGGTACCAGAGGCTTGCTCCTTCATCACTCATCACTAGAGATACACTTTGGTTCGCTCTTCTCTTTCCATGGAATGAGTCTCTTAGAGGTACCACAAAGGATGGAGGAGGCACCTGGTGTGCAGGTTGTGCAGGTACTGTCATAGTGTGAAGGAAGAGGAAAAGAACTGAAGTTCTCCACTGTGGTGTCACTCAGGTTGCAGGTGGTCCCATACCTTCCCACCCTTGCCTGGTTACAAACATTTATTTATTCTCAAAGTTAGATCTTGTGAGTAGAGAAGGGGGCTGCAAAGTACAACTTCTCACGCTGCTGTATCCAGAAGCTGCTCTCTGCTTCTGACCAGGAGGCTTTAAGATGATGCCAGATGGGGCCATTAAAGCTGTGCAAACAATAAGGAACACATAGGGGAGTCTGTTAATGGGTTTCTTTTGGAAGCATCAGCTGGAGCTGCTGAATGAGGCACATGACCTATTTAAAAAAGCCACTTGAGAAATCTGTCTGACTGCTGAAAGGATGGGATTTCTTACTTTCCCTGTTTATGCCAAGCCACTAAGGATCTGCCATGCTGGATGCTCACACACTCCTGTGTTTGCAGTGTTGCTCACTTGCCAAAACACTTTATGGCTTGTGCTCTAAAGCTCTGAGATCGTGGGCTAGAGGAAGTGTCCCAGCCACGTTCTGGGCAGGAAGGAAGCCACATGTAAGGAGATGGCTTCCATAGAAGTGTTGTTTGATTATCCCTTCTGGGAAGGGGGAGCTCACCGCGAGTGCAGATTTTTCCATGGTTACAAACCAGCATTTTGCATGGAGAACAAGCAGCATGGTTAGAGGTGGCTGACAGAACACTATGAGTGCAGAAGTTCCTTGGCCTTGAGTCCTGATGGGGGGCTTATGTGATCAGAAATTGTGGTATAGCTTGGCAAAGCTCTGAGTTTCAGCTCATGTGAGGATCAGCTACTGATCCACTTTATGAAGGGAAATGCCTCTACCTGCAGAGGAAAAATGATGTGATGGAGGTAAAAATATACAGACATGCTCCTTGGCAGAACCCAGATCTTAAATTGCTCCAGATTGTGCAGGTATTTTCAGTCAATCTTTTGTGGAAGAATAGTCCAACATCCTGGCTTGAATTTGAGCCCAGGGAGATGGTGATGCAGTGGAGGATCAGTTTCACAGTGTGCATTGTGTGCTGCTTCATTGGATTGGGTTTTAAAGAGGAGGATTCTCTGAGAAAACATAGAACACTAATTTCTCAATTGAAATTTGACTCACTCTGCTTGACTCTTTATTGTTTGAAGCACAGTGTTATGATTTTATGATGGGCAGATCAGTCATCTTACAGTGCCATTCAACCAAGATGGAAACTGTGGCAGAAGGGTTGAGTCTTCGTTCTCTGCAAGAGAGCAAGGCTTCTTCTCTTCAGATCACCCACTCCTCATTGGTGCTATTATATGTATCTCATAAATAGTACAATGAAAGATGTTGTTCTTGCTGACATAAAGGAAACAAGACTAGAATCTGCCTCGGAGAACACCTTTAGGAAAAGCATGAAGCAAAACATTATACTTATGTCTATCTTACCAATTTGGCACAGACATAAGTGGGAGTGTTTGGTTTGTATTGTGTCTGTTTTGTCAGATTCTCTGTCAGGAATTCAGTGGCTGATTATTAAGTTCAACTTGGGCACAAACTTGGAATATTTTATGTGGAAAATCAAATCTGCAACCCCTTCAAACTAGTGGTGTGTTCTACTGGCAAACAGAAAATTTCACTTTGAGAGAACACCCTGGAACTTAATTTTTCTCCCTTCAAAGGTATTTTCTTGAGTTTTCATAAGCAGCAGTAAAGAAAAGATCCCTGACTAGGGAACTTTCCACATGCTATCATTTCTCCTTGCTTTGGCTGCAGCCAAGAGAGGGAAGAAAATCTGGTCTAGTTGTTAAATCTCCAAAGGTGTGAATATGCCATTCTGCAAACCCTTCAAGACCTTTGCCTGTGCCTGGGAGCCTTTCCCATATGACAGGAAACATCTCCTGAAGGAAAGTCAACTTGAAGTGTTTTCTCTCCCGCTTGCCACCTTCTAACTTTGGTTGCTGAGAGAAGAGAAAGGCTTTTAACACCATGCAGTGACCCAGCCCTAAGTACAGTCTCCTGGAGTTGATCTAGCTGGGGAGATGGGAGGTCAGCTGCAGGGGGCAGGAAAAGTGAGAGAAATCATGTCAACAGGCTGCTCCCGCCGTGTCTGAGTGCTGAATGATGAGCCTGGGACACGGGAGAAGGAACCAGGGTGCTCACCTGGAAAATGTTGCAGGAAGCCTGTCATGGATGTTTAAGTGCTGACAAGATGTGTCAGAGTTATCTTTGCAGCACATTTGGGATAAAGGTAACGTTTCCTGTGGGTCCTGCTTCACAAGAGAAGTTGCTGCCCTGGTTCATAGAGGGGGAACAGCAGCAGCTTGATGAGGAAGACTGAAGTTATTTTTCAATATGGAGGAGTGCTGCTCTACTTATGTAAGGACTGAAAGGGCAGAGGATGGTGGGGTTTTGATTCTGCCATCTTCCCATAATCCATAGGTGTGATCCCAAATCAGGTGAAACTAACAAAACCACATTTTGCCCAAACAGATTGTGAAGCAAGCTCTGTTTCGGGAACATCTCCAGATCAGTAAATCCTTTGATCAAATATATTACTTCTTTCTGAAAACAATATCCATGGGATGAATCAGCTGCTTTTCAGCAGTGAATTGTATCCCATATACAGGGATGTTTCTGATGAGGTTAGAGATGGCATTGGGCAAATCTGATACCAAGGACTTGTGAGTAGCTCTTGAAGGGAAAGAATTTGCTTTTGGAATTTGATTTTCTACAGTGAATTGTAATTGTCTTAAGAAATAACAGCTCAGTGGGTCTTAGCGTGTACTTCCCAATGCCTTGTCTGGGAAGACACAAGGAACACATGCACCATAGAAAAAAAAGTGCCTTACAAAGAGCTAACCTGCCTAATTCTGGTGTCAGCTTAAATTGCTAGAATGAACTGACTTCCTTGCAGTTTTCCTACTTAGGATATGATAAAGAACAACAGAACCAGATCTTGATCTGCAGCAGATCCTTTTCATTGATCTGTTATCAACACTTCAGTGAGATCAAGGTTTAAAATGGACGTTTTCTGCTACTTATTTGAGGGCAGAAATTTGAATCTTTAGTTGTTTCTCTTCCTTTGTTTGTTTCTCACACTGTTAATTGCTCCACTTCTGTCCTTCCGCAGGAGTCAGCTGAGAGAGCCTGGTAATGTTTAGCCCTTGAGCCTGACCTTCCAAGCTCTGCAAAGTCCAAATGAGAGGAAAGAGTTTTAACTGAATTTAATTGGGGTCGTCTTTGCCCATCAACCTCTTCCTCCTCAGCACCTGGGGGGTTTGAGCTGGGGCCCCAGTAACTGGTGGAGAAGAGATGTCTCCACGTCAGAGCCGAGCAGCTGTCACTGAGGCTTAGGGAGCAGACAGGCGATGGTGCCTGCAGGAAACAAAGATGGTTCCCACCTGTCCAGAGCTAATGAGGATGTTTCCAATGTCAGTAAATGTTTCCTGAGCACAACAAAGAGCCAGGAATCTTCACAACCCACTCCTGAACAATAAGCAAGTACAAGAGGTGGAAGACAGAAGTGCAGGAATTGGGGAATAGGAATGAAGATGAGGCAGGGAGGAATAGGAAGGAAAGGGAGATAATTGAAGAAGGGAAACAGGGAAAGGGCTAAAGAAGGAAAAGAGAAAGTAGAACATATGGCAAAAGAGGGAAAATGAGGAATTCTGGATAGAACAGGGAAGAAATGGAGAAATAGGTGGAAGTGTCCTGAGATGAGAGATACTGAGAGCACATTGGAAATGGACCAGAAGAAAAAGAGCTAAAGGAATATGAAAAAAGCATCAGCAGGTGGAGAGTAGTGCTTAACACATGCTTTTCACAGAACAGCTTGAGAAGCCTGAAGTGATGAAGGATGGGAAATAGTCTGTAAGAGGAGTCTTGGGTCTAGAGAAGTTAAGGGAAAAGAGGGGCAGAAAGTATTTCTGACATATCATACTTTTAATTTACTCTTGGAGTGTTCCTTTGTGTCAGCATCTCCAAGAAAATCCTCTGATTTAAACAGAGGATTTGACATAAAGCAAAAGAGAATCCTTTTTATGTATTGCACAAACTATGAACATCAACTACTCAGTGCCCAGCTGAGGCAGCAGCTCTCACCTGGGACTTACAGAGAGAAGCCAGCAGCTGATTTGTCCAGGAATGCATAGCACTTCATTAGCTGCAGCAATAAAACTACGGGTTTATATCTTTTGAAGATGATTCATTCTCACTGCCACCCTCTATTCTTTTATCCCTTCTCTGCAACAGAATTACTATTGAAGCACCAAGAGGTCCTGCTCAGAGATTGAGGGTGTTATTAACTTTTCCCAAGAACTGATTTTATTATTGACCATTTTACATGTGCTGATATTGCTTTAAATTCTATGAAAAATCTTACTTTTGAAGATTGCTTCTTCCTTTACTTAGTGTCAGATATCACATTTAAAAGTTCTTAGTGTTATCTATGTCTGTTTTTAAATTGCATCTCAGTAGCAGTACTTGGATTAACTGTGCCACACAATGTCCCATCAAGGGTGTGTTTTATCTCATTTTGGTCCAGCTTTTATGATCCTACACCACAGCTCTGCTGTAGGAAGTAAAGGAGATCAGCAGCTCCACAGCATCATTCAACTCATGTTGAAATAGGTGTTAAAGTAGAAATTATTCCCATTCAGAGTCACACTGAGCTGTTAAAAACAGGAAGACACTTGAATCTACACAAGAAGGACAAATATTTATGTTAGTGCTAAGTAGCAGTTGTCCTTCATGAGTTTAAAAATAAAATGAAAGCAGAGTATTCCATCAAAGTACATCCTGTTGCAGCACTGGGAGCAGTATGTTATGAAGCCACATACAAAAGCTAAAACATTTAAGAAAGGAATTTTAAATTAACTCGGAACACATATGAAACTTTTTAAATGTTAGTTTTGTATTGAAAATGATGGAACTTTGGTTTTATCAGACACCTGCAAAGTCAGACTGTTACAGCAGAGCTGTGCAATGCTCCAGTTGTACAGACAGGTCTGCCAATTACCCTGCTCGTTTCCCAGCATTTGCCATTGGCCAAGAGCAGGGATGGGAACCCACCAGCTCTTTTCCTGGTCAGGTTTGGTTCTGAGCTAAAAACACATGATTAGTGTTCCATTGCTCACAAAGACACCCTGTGAGATGCCAAGGGGCTGGATCCAGTGAGGGCATTCCCTGGAGCTGTGACAGTCATAGGGAACAGGCAGAGCTGCTGAGCCCCGGAGAGGTCAAAGCCACACGGTCCGAGAGTTTCAGAGTCTCAAACTTTAAAATGAAGACTTTGAGGTCTCTCTCCTACTCAGCCCCCTCGCTCCGGTGTGCTGCCCTGCCCCTTTTCCCTCGGAGGAAGACTGTGATGATGTAAGTGGACAATGCAGGGAGCCAATAGTGGGGTAGGGAGAGCCTGCAGGCGATCGCCTGCAGCCAGAGAGGACACAATTACTGCACCAACTGTCCGGCCAGGCCCAGCCAGGAGACTCCACTTAATGTAATTGAGTGTGAAGGCAGGCTGGAGACACTGCACCCGCTGCCTCAGCCCCCCCTGCCACAATATAGACACTATTGGCTGCTAATTGGCGCCAGTGGGCTGGTGCTAATTGTGCTCATGTCTTGGGCTGAGGACAGGCATGTGAAGGATGAAGGGGTCTGCTGGGAATAGGAGGAGGGGAGAGCCAGGGAGACAGTGGTCATACAAGTTGGAACAGGGCTTTAATTTCATATCAAATATTTAAGTAAGTGAGTGGAGGATCTGTGAACTCTCTTTGTGGTTACCCACAAAAGGCCTTGGGGAATAGCATCCCCCTGCCTCCAGCCCAGCCATGAGCTGTCTGAAGGCCTCTGTTCTTCTTCCTCCTTAGCTTTGTTTAATTAATTGGGAGAATCGCTAACAATCCTTTATCCTTCTTCATATCTTCTCTGCTTTCTGCTGTTGTGTCTTGTTCATTCTTTATTTGAAAGATTCAGCTTTTCCAAATACAGGGCCATCCAGTATTTACACGTGGAAATTTTGGCTGAACAGAATGACAGCTAAGACAGAGATCAGTCTCATCACCCTGAAAGAGGAGACGGTCTGCTTTGTACATGCAAGGCCAGGATGAGCAGTGGCAACTGTGTGGTGTTGTTTCTTATAAACATCCAGTCAGACTTCTGGACGTAGAACTTTGCATGCATCACGTATCAGTAAGACATGTTCAGAAATACTCATTTGGGCCAGGACCACCAGTTCAGATGTGCATTGTACCTGCATGCTGTCTCACTTCTAAGAATTTAGTCTCAAAAATGGGCAGGAAAAGTCTAATTAGGCTGTGCTGTGCTGGAAGCAGAGCCCCTGCAAGGAGGTGACCTGGTTGTGGTGGTATGCTGGTAAAGGGAGAGTTTGGTACATGGGACAATGCTCTTTACCCAACATGAATGATTATCATGATGATAAGGTGCGCCAGCCTTTGATATATCCTGGGAACAAGCTGGCAAAGTTGGGAACTCTGCTGGGAGTTCTGGCTGCCACCATTTGTTTACAAAGTCCAGGTAATAGAAACTTGGATGTACTTGACTTGGGGATTGAGGTGCAGCCAATTTCACCTGAATTCAGATTCTGTGCTGCATAGGTTTGTCTTGAGCTGAAGATGGT
Source organism: Phainopepla nitens (assembly GCA_013400175.1). Lineage (NCBI taxonomy): Eukaryota > Metazoa > Chordata > Aves > Passeriformes > Bombycillidae > Phainopepla > Phainopepla nitens. The sequence continues at coordinate 307,553 of VXBQ01006521.1, read as the reverse complement.
TGATTTTCAGATGTTTTACACTTTCCTCCTTTCAGTGTTTTAAAGTCAAAGTGACTTAGGTACTTGTGCCTTGATTTTGAAGGACCTGGAACCTTGTGATGCAGTTTTGTGACTGACTTGAGACAGTGTGACCCTGGGAAGCACCATCCAGAAGTACAAGCTCATCCTGCCTGGACGTTCCTCTCATCTCAAATAATTCCGTGATTGTGAGTTGCATTTGAAAACAAAATCTCCTCATTCCATTGAAAGCAATTATTTTCTTTCTTAGTTCACTGCTAATTTTCTACATGATCCCAGTTTTTATATGGATCATTCCTTCCCAAAGAAGCTGGAAGGAAAGGTGTGCTCAGAGGGGAGAGAGAGCAATGATCAGTGTCTCATTTTTATTAGAAATCACAAGATGTTCATGTTCCCAGTTCCTCCTAAAAACGGACCATAATGGGCCTTGCAGTGTTGTACCAAACAATGCATAAATAACTTTAAACTTGAGCTGTTTTAATTGTGTTACATTTGTCTGGTGTGTAACACAATGATGGCTTATTTGGCCTCAAGGCACTGCTGCTATAAAATGTTCAATATTAAATAATAATTACAGAAAGTACTTTAATAGGTTCTCTGGGCAGGATGTTCCAAATACATATCTCACAGGCCACTGCAGTCAGATAAAAGTTTCAATCTAAAATTAATTTTTAATTTACTGATATCTAGGCAATTTTAAGCTTTTTATAAATTATCACAATGTGCAGATTCTTGGATGAAAGGCTTAGGCATTCAAAGTTCTCTGCCTCTTTCTTTCACTCAAAATGTAATCCCAGAACTGATGTATGAGGCCTTTAAACTCCTTTGACAGCACGTCACTTTTAGTAAGGCAGGCACAAAATGAGTGAAAGCTCTGCAGTGATTTGTTTCAAAACCTAAGTTCCAAATCCCAAGCTCATGAACTTATCAGTTCTGTCTTACAATCAAAATATGCCTACCTCTTCCATGCAGAAACCAGCTTCTAGAATATGGCATTCTTAGGGGAGAGCCTGTAAGCTTGGGAGAAAAGCAAACCATTGTAGGTCAGGGATATATTGGGCCAGACTTGTACCAGGTACAAAAAGATGGTGTACATGGCTTTCCTTTCTCTCTTCAGCTTTCCTCTTCAAAGGAGTTCATGGCTTGTGAGGGTTCATGAGATCCTTTGCTCAGATGATGATGTGGCGCTTACTCTAGGGCTGCTGATGGATCCTACAGGGCGTACAAAGTACCTTTAGCACAAGAGCTTCAATTCTGCTTATTAACTGGTTGTTCTTCTCATCCCTCTGGATAACTCTTCAGTGCAGTGCGGAGATAGCCAGGCTAGCTCCTAGGCAGCTAAGAAAAAATGCAGTGGCCTGGTTGGTGTGAGCCTTTCTGAGACTGTGCTCATGTTCTCTTCTTTCCTTCCTTTTATTGTGGGTTTCTGTGCTTTCCCTTGAGTCAACACTGGTAATCTCATAGGGGAGCAGTAAATCAGCTCACTGCTCCAGCTGAAAGCTTAGATAACTCCATTTTTCTTTCTTTTTTATTCTTTTATTCTGGAAGTATCTGAATCCAAGACCTTACTCTTCCATTAGGGAGTGGAAGAATTTGCACTGTGTGTGTGATATTGGTGAGATATTGAACCGAGGTCTCAAAATGTGTTGTGGTGTCACCTCTGGCTTCCCTTTTGGACACACAGGTTCTCACCGAGCTGCTCAGAGTGTGTGGTGCATCTGGTGATATCACTGCTGTGAGGGCTTGCTTGCACTGCATTGCAATCAGGTCATTTTTACATGACAAATAGCTATTAATTACTGCTGCTGGAGTGTTAGTGCACAAAAACACTCTCCCTGAAAGCTGGGTAGCTAGCTAGAATGCTAAATGTGGGTGCATATTAATGACCAAGGAGCTCTTTAGCTACATTTGCAAGGATGGAATGACAGAGGTTTCCTGAGTGTCTCTGCAAACCCATAAACTGAAAATGCACCTCTGTACTCAGAACAAAAAACAACACAACAAACACAACCCTACATGCAAGGCCACTCAACCCAGGTGATTGATGGACAGTCCCTCCTGACCACACAGAACATTCGCCCTTCTGAGGGCACAGACACAGAAGTTCGAAGTGTGGCATTTACATTCCTCAGTTTCAGCACTGGTTGTCGAAATGTCATTTCACAGAAATTACCCCATGTCTGTGTGCATCAAGTCCTGTCCCGGTGTGTCTATCCCTGTACTTCCCACAGAAATGCTGATGGCCATGTGCAGCACACCCTGTCACAGCCCACAGTTTTGCCTTTCTTCATCAAAATAAAAAATCCCATTGATTTTTACTTTTCATGCTTCTGTTGCCAGCTCCTGCTAACAACTGCCACTGCTGTTCTTTATCAATATTTGATGAGTAGGGTGAGGTGGAATGGAGAAGCCTTGTGAGTTTCTCCTAAATGGTCTCTGTGAGGGTTGAGGTTTTGTGGCTTATGTTTATTTTCTCTGTCTGTTTTACTCAGTTGGTTCAGGTCCTGAAGGTGACTGCTGCTAAAAGACAGGATAGAAATAGGACATCTCTCTTCCCCTACACCCTGTTCATGCCTTTATCTCTCTGTTTGTCCTCTTGAGTAGGCTCATGGATGATTTTGTGGGCTTTTGAGTTTTTAGATCCTTGGTGAAATTCATCAACAGTGGAAGGTCAAGCCATACTTATATGTATGTAGCCAACATAACTTCTCCTTAACTAGTCTTTCCCAGGCTTTATTCAGCTAAGTGTTCTCAGGAAATGAGCTCTCATTTTAAAAATTATCTTTCAACTCACAGAATTAACGACTGTTCTAGTACCTTACTAAGTTGTGCCTAAGAAAAAAAGAGGCACTCCAGAGTAGAGTAGGATGCCTTCAGGGCATGTCTCTGAGTTGAAACTCTTCATTTATTCTTCACTTGTTATAACAAAGAAGCTTCCATAGTACCTGAGAATTTTTTTTTCTTATGCTTAGGCAGCTATTAAAACTTAATTTGTGAATGTGAGCTTATGTCAAAGTAAGGTGAAAGGCTCATTCATTACTGAAATGAGAATCCAGTGCTTTGCTTAAAACAGCATTTCTGCAAATACTTTTCATTCTAAAGAGCTAGTTGGAGTTTACAAGGATGGAGTCCTTGAGGGCCATAACCCAGACAGCAGTATATGAAACATGAAACATCATTTCAATAAGCTCTGTGGCCAGAATATTTGAGAAGCAAACAAGGCTCAGAAAATGCAGTGGAGAGAGTGTGGAAGCCTAGCACACTGTGAATGCTGTGCCAGTGCTGGGGAAACAAGCTGCCAGATCTGCAGCCTCTGCGTCTGCCACCTGATTTCAGGTTAGTGAGCACAGACACTCAGGTTGGCAGCTGCAGGATAATCCCAGCAGCTGTGATCAGCTGAAATGTGCTGATGGCATCCCAGAACATGGGAGAAGCACCAGCAAACACAGGATGCTGCCAAGGTGTTGCTGGGAACAATCCCCTCCCCCTTCCCTGGGATTTAGGCTGCAAGGGCTCATTGCAGGGAGATGGAGGCTTGCCATCAGTTAGGCTGGATGTAGGTGTGGGCATCAGGACCTCATCTGTACCTTCTGGGAATAAACAGGGGAATAACTGCAGGAGGAACTTGCAAGGCTAGAAAAAAACCCTTGTTTTTACTGTAGCCATCGATAGCCTTATAGGAGCGAGTGGTAAATGACTGCATAAACCTCATAATCACATAAGGCTAAACACTGGTTAAGGAAAACCAATATATGTTTCTTCAGTTCATATAAGAAAATAAGGAAAGATATTTTGTATTAAGCAAAATGCTTTTTGCCTCATTTTAATGTTGGTTTTTTTTCATCTTGGTATGGTAAAAAATTTGCAAGTTAAACAAGTCTGGGCTTTTTTGATGGCTTCATTTCAAATCTAAATACCTGAGGATGCCTTCCAGTTTCATGATCCTGTTCCTGTGGTGGCAAAGTTCAACCTCTCCTTGTTCTTGCTGTGCTCTGACCATAAGGACCTCTTTCAAAATGAGCATTACAAGTCATCTGGAGGACAATGCAGGGATCCAGATAAGTGACTGAAACATCTGCAAATGTGTAGGAGACAAGAGAAAACATGAGCACGTGGCATCAAGAGCCTTCAAATATGTCACCAATCTACTGCAAGACAAGTAACAAGAGAGAAAAAGGCAAAAGCTGGGCAAAGCTCTTGGGATGGCAGCTTTTCCATGGCAAGGCATAAATCTTGAGCTTGTCTGATGTGTGCTGTGAAATGCTGCTGGGTGAAGAGAAAGAAGGAATTCTGTCTCTCAGAATATAACTCTTGCCAAATTCCTCAGGGTGACACAAGAATCAGCAGCATACAAAATTCTTTGGGTTATTTTGTTTGATTTGTTTGGAGAATTTTTATGTTTCTTACTTTGTTTTTCTCTTTTCTTTTCTTGGAGACCACTGCTTTTAACTCTTCTTTGTTGCCGTTCTTTTTTGATGATTTCAAGATTGCTGGTGTCCAGAATTCAGCTCTGGGCCATCTGGAGACCCTCTGCTGCAGCATCATTAATCCCATGCAGGACAGGTTGGCCATACTCATATCACATCTACAGATGTGGACAAATCTAATTATCCATCTCCTGTACAAGTCTTACAGAAAAATTGTAGCTGAGTGCTTGGAATTTAGTGAAAAGACTTAAGAGTTTCACAGACTTTGAAGCTTTCTTTGGACTCAGTTTAAAATTCAAAGCTGTTTATTGGGAGGTCTAGAGGCCTTCTTCTTCCAACTTTCCTTGTAGGTTTCCTGTAGTGAGGAAGTCAGTGGTTTTTTTCCTGTATGGTGACTGTGGAGTCTGTAGGCAGTGTGAAGTTGGTGAGCAATGTTAGGATCAGGTGTCCATGTGGGATCAGTCACACTGTGATGCCAGCTTAAATTCAGAGTGTAGGGTAATGCCCTCTACAACAGACTTTCCCTGTTTCTTGAACCCAAAGACTGTTTTGGGGAGATACACCAGGTTATTCTTCTCCTTTGTCTTGCCTCCAAACCTCTTGGGCAGCACATGCACAGGTTGGTTTGGGCACCACAGAAACTTCTGCCCTGATTCTACCCCCAGGCACTGTGTCTACAGTCCATTCCCAGTGACAAAGCAATCCAGTTCTGTCTTCCAAATGGTTTAGCAAACCACATCCTTTCTGTAAGAGAAAAACGATCTTTCTTCATTTGTAATATCTTACCTAAAATGTGCTGTACAATCATGTCTCTAAAATATATGAGGCGATAGAGCAACTATATTGAAAAATAGCACATACTTGGCCAGTTCTGCTAATAAGTAAAATATACAGGTCTGAATATGACAACTGTATGTGTTGAAATATATTGAAAACATATTTGGATCATTCCACATAGACTGAAATATTGAAAACTGGCCAAATCTGAAAAAAAATTAAGTCTGTGTTTTATATATTATATATTTAAAGATCATTTTCACAAATAGATAGCAAGGAACCTTGCTACGAAGATGTGGGCACAGGCTTTACTTTTTCCTGATGGGAACCAGTGATCATGGATGCTGTGTCATTACAGACACTGTGGTAAGAGTTAACCTGGCTGCTGGCTTATAATTTGTGTGCTGGGCCCAGCACAGGGGTCCATTGATCTTAATAGAGACCACTCAAGGACGGGGAATTCCAACAGTAACGACTCCCTTGGCATTGCTGGTGCTGATTTAAGTCGGAGCATTTCTTCCTCTGCAGTCTCTTTGGATTAGCCTGGGAATGGACAGGAGAGTGGGAGTGAGAGCAGTTGTGACAGCTCTTAGATGGAAGAGCTTGCAATTTCTAGAGAAATGAGTAATTTCTAGAGGCTGAAGATTCAAACAGTGATATGACCCCATAGGCAATGCAATTGTCCTGGCCTCTGCATGAAAACAAGGATCTCCATTTATTGTTAGCTCCTGGCTGGCATTCCTAAGCATTCTCTAGGTAACTCCAGAGATGTCTGGATACCCTGAATCCTCTGAGAAGTGCCCTTTTGCAGCATGACACAGAGTTACCTTTTGAGTTTTTCTGTGTGTATTCTTATATCTCTGAGAGGTGTGGGGCAGGAGACCTTGGTGTTTTGCCATGAAGCATCCAGGGCTTTCTCACCCTGCATGTTGTAGCAGCAGTGAGATCCCCAATGGAGATGGAAGCCTTTGGATGTGCTTCTGGTTGGGCTTGGGATGGTCTGCTTTGCTGATGGACCTGTTACCTGTTGCCAGGAAATGTATTTCTGGTGAAGGCAATTGAAGGCAAATTAGCGACCTTGCTAAGTTAGAGATGAGTGTTTCAGAGATGCTAAAAGGGACATTTGAAGACCTGTGAGGAGAACTGGTTCTGTTTGAGAGTTGATTGGTAGAACCAGCAAGGGCCTGGCTTTCTCATCCAAGGTTAGACCAGGTCAGCAGCTGAAGGAGGAGATCTCACCCAGAGAGCAGCTTTTAAAGGAGGACCACTGTCCCCTGAGGTGACCTTCCTGCCTGGAAGTGAGGAGGTGAACAGAGTTTTCTTTGATTCTTAAAATTGTCAAATTCCTCAGTTAGGTAAAAAGCATTTAAGCTAATTTGGAGTCATAAGTCTGGCTCACTGTGTGAATGAGTCATTGATGTCTAAAGCAGGAGTTATGAATCCTATCACCCTGTTGACCAGGTGAATGTACTTCTGCCAACTACACAACATAAAGTTTGTGCAAACATTTATTTGCATGCAGAAAGTTGGAGAGAGACCAGACAGAACTGAAAGTCAGGTACATCAGGGGTCCTGTCATGAAGTCACTGAGGAATGTCAAAATGGGAATCATGGTTTCTACACTTCCGAGGTCCCTTGTGCCCTGGAGATGAGCTGCTCCGAGTGGTGCCCTTGTGTTCTGAACAGCATCAGCCTGCTGAGAGCTGGAACACCTCAACATCCCTAATGAAAACAAGGAGCAAAGCAGAATTCTCCTGAAAAATAAACAAGCCTACTTCCATGACCTCTTCTTGACCTCCCAATGAGGTGCTAATTACTAGAGGATTAGCACCTCTTCTGTATCACAATGCACTCAGCCAAGGAGCAGGGGGTGACAACACACGGCACAAAATGCAAATCCAGAAGAATTAGTCCGAGAGCAAGAGACGCCTAAGTCCCAAAGTTAAGAACAGAGAAACCTCCACTGTGAGTTCAACCTGTTGTCAGAGAAACGTGCTAAGTTACTGCCTTTTGGAGGAGTTAGGCAGGAATGAAATCTTTTTTTTCCCCTTCATGGTAGGCAAACATGCAGCTTTTCTTAATTTGACTTCACAGTTCAACAGAGATCATTTTTTTTCAGTGTGGCTGCAGCGACAGCAATATGAAAAAGGGCTTATTAAAAATTAATTGCACCAGCAGAAATATCTCTATGTATGTGTGTCTGTGTTGAAACACCGTCCCTGTTGCACCACATCCAGCGGCTCACTGATAAGCTGTAGGAATGAAAACTGTAGGAATTAGCGCTTGCAAAGGAAGCCCTGCAGAGATGTGTGTGATGTGTCCTGTCAGGCTGCGCGAGATGATCTCACAAGCTTCAGTGCCTGTATTTGTCACATCGAATGGATAAAGTCTTTCTGTGGTGGCTACTGTGGTCTTTATCTGGGGGTTTTCACCTCTTTGATCCTGCATGGGATGGGAAATAAATTGCTCTGGTATTAAGGCATCGTTATATTTGCATGAGTCTTTGTACTGGTGTTTTTATTTTTGGTAGGAAATATTTATTGTAGAAGGAAGTGGCTTAAGCTGTTTCCAAACACCAAAGGGAACTTTGCCCAAGGGAAAGAATTTCTGAGGTGTAAACAGCCCAGTCTGGTGGCCAAGGTGGCCACCTGGAAGGTGTGAAATCAAAGCCTTTGCTGCCACGTATTGGGTGAGGCTGGAGCTGACAAGCAAAAGCCTCCTTGGGAGCAAAGTGGCACAACTGTCCCCTAAAACAGGTGACAGCCCAGCCCTCTCTTCCTGAGGGAGAGAAGACAAGCTGTAAAACAGAGTCTTCTGAAGATCAAGAAGCAGCTTACAGCTATCCTGAATTTTTGGGGGTTTTTTCCTAAGTGGAAGTTCACTCATGAACCTGAGAATGCTGCTCTCATTACATTTTTTCCAATGATGCTTCATTCTTGGAAAGGGGAAAGTTTCTGGTTTGGATAATTGAATTTTCCAATAGAAGATCGCATCAATAAATTCCTGACCAGCTCCCCATTGACCAGCTATTTTGCCTCTACCCATTTTCTCAGTTTCCTTTGATGAGAACATGAGGTGCTTATACAGCAGCCCAGAGAGCTCCCTTTGGATGAGATACATCCTCCTCAGTAGTTAAACCATTTCAAGCTGTACTTTTCAGTCCTGGTCTTGTTCTTAGCAGCTTCTGCTCTTCTCTTGCATGGATGCAAATCTTAGTGTCTCAGTTGACTCTGGCACTGCTGCTTGTGCTCACCATGGCAGAGGAGATGGGATTGTGACTCCTGGCTGAAGGGGCTGTGGCAGACAGACTGCCTCGTGTCATTTCCTGTTTGCAGAATTACCTCAGGGATTTTCAGATGGGCCAAGAGACTCCTGTCTACATTGTTCTTGTGCAAAGGATGTGTGTGCTATAGGGCCCAGATGACACAGTCAGGATCTCCTCAGTGTCGTATTTGACTGGGGCCTCAGAAAAATAACCAGATTACTATCTCCAGCTTATCCTAAACATGCCTACCTCCTTTTACAGGTTTTGTTGCACAGTATTGTTGCCAGGATGATTTTATGCTGGACCATTTCCCACTCCAGCTGCATCATTACAATCACTGTCATGAGAACACAAAAGCAGAGACTGAATGCCCTGTGCCTTCCGAAGAATATATTTGTCTCATTGCATTGTTGTGACCTTCAGGGTGCCATGTGCTGGTAGCTACTAAAGCAAAGACTTCCTGATGCTTGATTACCAGAGAGCCTCAAAGGCCAGAGTGACTCCTTGCTGTCTCAAATAGCCTGGCTTGAGTATGTAAAGCGAAGTTGCCAAGTGAAGAACAATTCCTAGAGGACAGGAGTGGAGTCATGTGCCCAGAGCCTGTACCTAAGGAAGTGTTTTTGTGAGGTTTCGGTGCCCACGCCTTCGGCCATGCACAGACGTTCTCTCTCCACCAGAAGGCGCTGTTGGACAGGGCACGGCCTGGGGGTGCCCCCACGCACCCGGGTGACGTCACCAGAGTCCCCTCCCAGTGCCTCAGTTTCCCCATTTTCCAGTGTTCTGAGAAATAGTGACCAATGTGACACAGAGCAACTGGATGTTATTAAGTCACCAAAGGAGTTGGTCAAACCACATCTGTGTTTTAGGAAACCTAGATCAAACCAGATGCCTTCAGGCTCCTCTGCCTGACATGGAGCCACAGAAGGTGAAGAAACTGTTTCTTCATTATTTCATTGGTTTCCCATTGTTCTGCGCCCTGCTCTCATCTCCAGCCTCCTGGAACATTTTGCCATGGGGCCTGAAGGAAAATAAGTGCTTATGTGCTAGTTTTACAAGCTGCCATGGCTGCAGCAAACAGCACGTGGGGTCGGAGCAGGGCCTTCCTCAGACACACAGCCTGGCACAGCAGCCTCATTGCCAGCCCCAGCTGGCAGTTTGATACCAGCCAGAGAGCACTTTTTGGTTAGACACTCTGCTGATTGATCATGGGGGGGATCTACTAGCAATCAGGCTTCCTCCACAGTGTGCTGATGCTGATGGGCTTGGTGCTTCTCTGGGTCTCAAGCATCTCCTCAGACAGGCCTTTCCCTTCCATTTGCTTTGTTTGCAAAGCTCTGTGTGGTGGAAAGTGCTTTTCTCTACTGTTTATAGAATGATTTAAAGAAATTATTTGAGAAGAGTCCCAGTTCCTACTGGAATACTCGGCTTTGCAGGAGGAATGTGTGACTGCCCGCCAGCCTATCTACCCAGCTGCTGCCCGAGTACTGTCTGTGTTCATGAAAAGGGAAATAATTCCATGCCTACAGTCCACTCTGAGACTCAAATAAAGGAACAAGCCTTAGGTCCATGTCTTCTGTGCAGTCATGCTACGGACAGGGACAATCTGGTACCTTGTGCTTGTCATCTCTGCAGTTCCTGGCTGTCAGCAGCTGCTTGTTGCTGGTATCATATGGAGCAGAACCAGTGATTTCAGTAAATGAGACAAATACAGAAATGTCCCTCAGCATCTCTAGCTCCACCAATCTCATCTTTTCCTTCCAGGCTTTGGGTACATTAAATGGTTTGGCCTAATGAAGCTCTCTGATCTTAAAATCACTCCACTCTCAATGACCTCCTGTGGCAACGGATAATATTTAAAAGCCTTATGTGCCTGCAGAGGCTCCTTGTCTCTCTTTTGGGTTAATAGTTAAAAATTCATGGTTGTTTTTCAAAACCTAAATTGCTTTACTCTCTGCAAATGATTCCCCTTTCAATTCAAAATCAAACCTTTGTCTAGACTCAGCAGACTCTTGGCTAATAGCTCTGGCAGGCAAAGATACCAACAGTTTATAAAGATACTTTCTACCCCAAACTCAGCTCAATTTCACGAGGTGGTTTTTGTTTTTTTTTTTTTTAGTGGCAGAAGAGTGTTTAGCTAATTGGGTTAAGGAGCCTTAGATGTTCCTTGGCTCTCCGCGGAGTGTTTCTTTTTTAGCAGTGCCAATTTCCTTAACAAATGTATTTCATTGTGTGGTGCATTTGATCCTCATATCCGGAACTGTGTGTGAATCCTGAACCACCCCTGAGCTGCCTTTCCAGCTGCCATGGTACTGACTGCACAAGGCTCCACTGACTTAGAAAGTGACTTTAGAATTCAGAGGCCTAGTCCTAAATAAATGAGAATATAAATAAAGATGAAACAGTGCAGCTCCTTCAGGTCCATGCATGATTTCCCCCATGGAGCCTCTCCCATAGCACTGTGTCTGTCACCCTCAGTGGGTCTGTGCAGAGGTTTTCTTGAAGTCTCCTCTCAGGTGTTTGACAGTTGTCTGTAGAGAACGACCTTTCCTTTTACTAAGGGTTCAGAGGAAGCTCAGCAGTGATCTGAAAATTATGATCAGAAGATTTGAGGCTTCTGCACTCAAAATTTGAGCTTTGGAAACACATCTAGGTGTCAGGCTGGGACTTTGGAAAGCGTGACTGTGGAGGTCAGCAATGCTAAACCTGGGCAGAAGATGTTTATCACATAGAAGAACTTGGCTAATCCTGTTTTATTAAAAGAACACCTCCTGCCTGAGATTTTGTATCAGTGTTTAGAGTCTGCCTCTTGTGAGTAGAGCCGTTTGGTACCTAAAGGAGTCTTAAAAGGCAAGCTCACAACCCATTTAGTTTAAAACTCATCTATCTTTGCATCTTCTCAGCAGACTTACTGTGAACTACTCAAATATTCAGAATCCAATGTGCCTTGCTACTAAATCCCTGCTACAAGTAGTACCAGAGAGACTTGAAGTATTATATACACTTGAAATCTCATTTATTTTTCTGCCAGAACAGTATAAAGGATTTATAGTGTAAATGTGAAACAAACTTGCAGTCTTGGTTGTAGTCCTGGGTTGTGTAAAGGTTTGATTACCCAGTGTGGTGTTCTCACATGAGATCTCCACTGTAACTGCAAATTGCTGTGCAGCCTTAATATGGCCACAGCTGCTTGTACTGCTGCAAGAGTAAATAAAATAATACTTAGCATGAATAAATATTTTATTTGCATGCTGGAGCATCTTAAAACTGTATTTTCCAGCCCACCCAAGGTGAAAATAAATACTGGGAAGCTGAAGGAAAGGAAAAAAGCGAATCACTGTCATAAACCATTTTAGAGCTGAGGCTAGAGGCTGCTCTCTGGCTTTTTGGCAATCCTTCCTGCCAGGGCACTGTAAGTCTCAGTATTGTTATTTCATGTGGACCATCCATGCTGCTGGGAAAAAAAGAGGACTAGCTTTGGATAGAACAGCTACTTTCTATGATTTTCTTTCAGGATTAAAGTGGGCAACTTTTTCCTGAGTTCTTCAGTACTCAAACTTTTGGCTCAGGGGTAGTAATCTGAGGATGAGCTAATTAGCTGTGCCATACAGCTGAGGTACTCCTTTAAAAATCTTCCTTGAACTCAGGCGAGATGCACAGTGAAAACCCTGTAGCTCTTTTAAAAGGCATGTTCCTGTTCTTTAGATGATGAGTAGATGTTGTACAAGAAAGAATCTCCCAATACACGGGGTTTGTAAGATGTACTAGTGGTCCGTGGGCGTCATCCATATTTAATTATGGGATGGAGTTGAACTCAGTGTGACAAACTTGCTGGGAGAAGTGTGGAGTAGAGGAGTGGGAGTCCAAGGGCGGAGATGCTGCTAGCACCCAACAATAACCGGTTACCCTGCTTGGCAACCCCCGTGCTGGTCTAGGTAAATGGAAATGACTTCATTATTTGTTTGTCCCTTGTCCTAGTGCCTTTTATTTTTAAGCCTGCATAACGCAAACCACAGCCCCTGGGGAGCTTAACGAGGGTCTAAGTGGCACCACCGTTCCCTGCTAACAATGGGCTTTTGTTGTTCACACTTTCCCTATCAGAGTGTCCCGGAGGAACGTCCTTGCTTAGGAGACTATATTGTGATGTTATGACCTCAGAGAGGGGTGGAGAGGAAGGGAGGGTTCAGGTGTATCTTTAACTTACTTGAATAACTTTCTTCTAGTTGTGTTTTCTTCCCACCAGGATCTTTAATGACTGCTCCGAGGGGGCTGGCTCTGAGCTATAAATACAGGCGCGTTATCACCCGGCTGTATTGTGTGCGAGCGCTAATTTCTGTGCTGGGCTTGAACTTGTTGACTTCTGCGGTCGCTGTCAGGAAATGTTGGGTGGGAAAGGATTAAAGAGCCTATTGATGTGACTCGGAATCTCGGGCCAGGAAGGCTGCTTGTATCATCTTAGATCTAGAGACGGTGGTGTTGATACCCAGCCTGGGTTTTTTTTATAGCGTCGCTTTAGTCAGCTCCCTGTGTCTCCCTCCCACCTCCCCCACGGCGAGCACACTGACTCCAGCACTCCAGGCCGGAGTCTCCATGGAGGAAGTAGACCCTGTAGGCGAATTTCCTGGTATTATGCCATTTTAACAACCTCTCTCTTGATTTAGGTGTTGCAGGCTGGCTAAGAATATTCCTTGACACTTGAAAGGGACCTTTATTGTTTTCTTAATTTGTGAAGAATTACCTTTTTTTTTTTTTTTGTCTCTCCAAACTTTTCTTTGTAGGGTCAGACTGGAGCCATGTTATTGTTGTTAAATTTAGATCTGAGACTATATTAAGTCCTCTGGCAGTCTGCCCCAGCGCTTTCACTTCTTAAAACAGGAAGGCAGGCCTTGGCCTACTTGTGCTCATGTACTTAAAAAGGGTGAGAAGACAACTTTTTACACTGCTGGGAAATAAATATAAAACTGCATGGTGTATATACAACCACTGTCCTGCTGAAGTCAAGAGATAATTTCAAAGGTTGAAACTCTTTAGGCCTCATGTTCTTGAAAAGGAATTAGGTACATAGTCCCTTTTTGAAAAGTCTGTCCCCAAAACAATTCTGGCACATGAAAAAAAGTCTTGTTCTGTGTGGTGTGGAGGGGAGCAGATCCAGCAGCGTTGGCTGTCAGGATGTAATGGAGGAAGCCATTGGTGCAGCGGGTTGGTTCCCAGGGCTCGCAGCTCCTGCCTGCATTTGAGGAAGAGCTCTTCCAAAGCCTTGTGCAGGGTCTCATTGGAAAGATTGGTGCCTAAAATGTAACCTCCAAAATTATGTTTGTGCATCTCAGAGAACGAAACCTGGCTTCTAAGATTCCCAAGATTCCTGTGGAAGGCAGAGAGGGGGAATGCTCAACACTTCAGGAATAATAACTAATTCAGATTAGTCTGGCTCTGTAATGTCTGGCATCTGAGTTTGGAAACTGCCTCTCAGCATTCAGTGCGAAAACAGATTAGAATATCTGTCCGTGTTTGTAAAGAGCAACATGAAATATTAGTCTCTAAACCAAAAAATGAAAGGGAAAGGGAGAAAGCATGACTACCTTAAAAACTTTTCTCAGCATTTTTGAGCACACTTGATTGACTCCTGCCTTTTATAGGGATGGGATGTAAAAGTTCGCTTTACATACTCATTTTCATTCCAGCCAGAAGAAAAGGAAATATTGCAGCACCTGCAGTTTGTTCTTTTATCAAACTGTGGCTGAATGCACACAGATGGCTCCGTGGGCTGAAGGGCTATGCTCTCCTCAAGTTTTGACTCTTTCCCTGTGCCATTTCTGTAGCTAATCCTTCCTATCAGCAGACAGCTAGGAGCCAGCAGCCCATTGAAAAGGGAACCAGACTGAGGACAGGCTGCTGAGAGGAGTAGAAAAACTGTTCCTTTGAGGACTCTATGGATTTTATTTTTTTTTCCCTGTGTAAAAGCATTCTTATTCTGATATATATGATGGGGGTAGGGGGCCACAAACTGCGATAAAAATACCTCTGAGCTTCACCAAGGCTCTTTCTACCTTTTCATAATTCAAGAGTCTGTCAATCAGAGCCAAAGGAGAGGAGGATGTGTAAGGCTGTGGGGGGGGGGGGCTGGGGGCAGCAGAGACAGCAAATACCACTGTACTTCAGACTGCTGTCAGTCCTGATTCTCAGGATATCACTGCAAATGGACAGCCAAGAGCAAGTGACCCCCTCTTTGGGAATTAAAATATGTTCTTGAATTCATGGTAGGTGCAGGCTGCTCCTGGAAGGGTTCAGGTGCTGCCTGTGAGTCTCAGTTCAACACAGGGGCTGGGCACTGTGTGTTCAATGACACACTTGTGTGTGTGCAGGGCTGAATAATTTGCTTTATCATCAGAGAAGAGGTCAATATGAGCTTCTACAGCACATGGAAAAACTTACTCAGATAAGGTTTGTCTTTTACTACCTATATTTAAACTGGCTGCACAAAACTGAAATTGAAAGTTCTTGGGCCTCACCTTTTTAACAGTATCTCAGCTCTTCCAGTTTTATGTCAGGTGAAACACAGAAGAGGAGGAATTCCTGAAGTGGGCAGTCACTTCGGGCAAGGAATGTTTAAGCAGGACAAGGCTTAGTAGGAAAGCAGCAAGGTCTGGAGGATTGCTGGAATTTTTCAGTAATAATGAAACTTCGAAGATAAAGTAGCTCAAGGCTTGAGCTGAAATACCATTCCTTCTTTTCTAGGAAGGCTTATAGCAAGGGATAATATGGAAAGATGATTTTAAATTTATATTCTCCCATTTTCCAAAGGAAAACCTTATAATGTTTCTCAATCTGATTGGTTTTGCTTTGGTGTGTATTGTTGTTTTTTCCTGTTGAAGATCCTTCAAATCAATGCACCATTCCTTAGTTTCAAGCAATTCTTCACCCAAAAAGAAAACTTCAGTGCCAGAGCTGAGAGGTTTTTCCTTGGACCAGTCCTGTCTGCTCTTATCTTCTGGCTCCTGCAGCAGGGCCAATGATAAGCCAGGACTCTGAATTCTTTCTTTACACAGTCTCCCTGACAAACACTTAGATGAGCAACAAGAAAACCTGAAAGAGTGTAAAAGGCTCAGGCTTTCTGATCCTCTGAATTGTCAGAGAGATAAATTCAGGATTGTTTTAGCTGGGCTAATTTTGGAATTGTATTACTCAGGGAGGCTGCAGGGGGAGATGACTGGGTGGAAAGGTTCTTTCTGTTTGTCATAGGATATAAATTCCCCAGATCCATTTTCTAGGGATTTTCCTTCTTTATCTTGAGTTTCTCCTGGCCCTAAATTCCCCTACTGCCTAACTAGCTGCTGCCTTCTGTCTCAGCAACATGGGATGCTCTGGAATGACATGCAGCCTGTGTAACTGTCATGATCTTGGCCTGAAGCCTGCAAGCTTGTGAGGCAGAGCAGTCATTAGTGCCTTCCTTCCAGAGACAGGAGAGCTGGAATCTGTGATCAGTCTTTTCTGGTGCCTCTTGGATCCTCTTATGTGGTGCTTTCTTGTTTGCCCCATGGCCTGTTCCCATGTTGTCCGAGCACACAGCACATTCCTCATAGCACTGGTATCTCTCCCCCTGTACATGTCTCTTAAACCCCAATTTTTGCCTCTCACTTCCTTTGCTGTTTGTGTGTCACTCCCCTGACAGGACCATGGCACTTTGCTGCAGTTTGCAGAGCAAGGTGCTGCTATTTGGTGATTGTGTTTGTGTCCAAACAAACTATAAATGAATTGCTTTTGGAGCCAGGCCTGTGGATGTTGCCTGAGCAAACAGGCTCTGACTCCGTCTGCTGGAGCACACCTGTCTCCTCAAACACAGGGGTTTGCTCTCTGTGGAGCCCTGGTGCCTTATCCGTGTCCCTTCCCCGGAAGAGCCAGGTGTCTCCTGGCTGCAGAGCCTTTACAGCCCCGCTGCATCCCTGGGCAGGCACCAGGCCCCGTTATCAGCGTGGGGCGGGCTGGCCCGTTCCACGGAGGAAGGAAGGTAGAGTCACAGATACTGAGACACGGGAGAAAAGCCCAGATCAGTGGACAAGATGTCTGAGGCATATGATGCTTATCTTCTGCAGTGGGTGGAGGAGGAAAGGGCATCCCTTATCTCTTCTCTAGTTCCCAGCCCGCTCTGGCTGCTTAAGGAGGCTCACTGGAGTCTTCCCACATTCCTGTACCTTCGGGTTCCTGCTGGACAGGAAATGGCTGCTGCTCCAACACCCATTACATCTCAGCTGGTAGTGTCATTTACAGTCGGATTCCCAGGATCCCAAAGGGTTTGGGGTGGAGTGGGTGGGAGTGGGGTGGAGGGACCACTTGGTCAGTGAAAATACCTCCCTGGGAAAACAACAAAAACATTGAAACTTGCCTAATTTCTTGAGCAGTTGGTGAAACTGGCCTGTGATACCGAGGCACTTCAGGAAATCAAACTGACCCTTTGGAAAGAATTGGAAAGTTACAATGCGTGTAAGGCTTAAATAGTACAAAAAGGTAATCGCTGTTCAGCATTACAGGACCATGCCATTATTATTTTATGTCTGAAAGAAACCTGGAAATACAGCATTTAAAAGGGAGATTTCTATTTGTGCAGATGCTCCTGTGCAGCCGTTTGGGTATAGGAAGATATCGAAAGTTGCAGAATTAATGAAAACAGAGATACAGGTGCTACTCGCAGTGGCTTGTGGTCTCTGAGGTCTGACATTGAAAAGTAAAACTCCTGACCTTAAAGGGAACTTATCCCATTCCAGCCCCCTGCCATGGCAGAGACACCTTCCAGTATCCCAGGTTGCTCCAAGCCCTGTCCAACCTGGCTTTGAGTACTGCCAGGGCGGGGGAAGCCACAGCTTCTCTGTGCCAGGATTTGTTCTCCATGTCTCTTGGTTTGTGTGTGTGTGTGTGTTCACTGTGAGTCAGCAGAGCCAGGATGTGATAACTTGTGTTTTGACATCTTTATAATGTATTTAAAATTTCATTTCTGTTGAATCAGTTCTGGAGGACTTCACAGATAAAGATATTTCTACAACCTCTGCAGTGCTACCTTCTGCCTGCTGCCACCCAAACTGTTAGAGGTTGATCTATCATCAATGCAGTACTACTGCACAGCTACAGTCCCACTGAGGTATTTAATCTGGGATGAATATGGGGAACAAGCGGTCCAGATCTATCTCCACTGGTGATTTTCAACAAATCTCCCACTGTTGTTCTCCTGTTTCTATTGGTGTCCTTTGCTCTGCACTGCGGGCTTGTGAAGACCCAGAACCTCATTTGGAACTTCTCCCTTGTTATGGAACAGTTTCATTGTAGTTGCCATTTAGACGAGTCAAAATTCTAAACAAAAGATGTGGAGGGAGACAGATACAAATGCTGTGAACTTCTGTAATTGGATGCCTGGTTCTGCCTGTATCAGGGAAAACCTTGCCTATCTCTGTGAGGGAGATTGGCATCTCTGTGTTGTTTATCCTGCACGTGGATATAATTAACATTCTATTGCACTGGTGCCCTCCGGGTGACCTTGGTGAGGTTCCAGTGCTGGACTCGTCTGTCTATTGTCTGACAGTGGTTTACATCTTCAAATACGTCCTTCCTTCCTGTGCTCAGGAGAAATTACTGGGGCCAAGTGTGTGGCTCCTTCTGTCTCATTGGCATCTTGGTCTTCGTGGAAATTCCAAAATGACATAGAATTCCTTTTCCAGGCCCATTTTCCTACCTTAGTTCCTCGATATCTTTAAATTGCTGGCCTCTCTCACACCTACCTTCTGTCACATCCACTACTTGATTCACACCTTGTCAGAACATGATTTTGGCGAGAGTCTCACTTCTCCCAGTGTTGGGTAAGCCTGAATTCAGGTCTATAGGGAAGGTAAAGGATTCAAAAGCTTCTCAAACAGAGGTGACATGTGAAAAACCCAGTCAGTGCAGCTGTCAGTGTTTGTGTGCGTGTGTCAACAGAGAGAGCCCTTTGGATGAGCATATTTTCCACTGTCTTTTGTGCATAAGTGCTCTTTCTTTAGAGGGAATTGCCAGGTGGAGATGGCAAAGAGGTGGGAGTATAAATAAAGAACAAAATCCTGCCTTCATTTATGTCCCTGAGTTAATGTTGTTACCTAGATATTGAAGACTGCAGTCAGGGCCTGCCATTAGGGTATTGAAAGTACCAGACCCATTGAAAAAAAAAAGCTATCAAAATCACCCTCAAAGAAAAATTAATCTCATTCAAAATGAGCGTTTTTCTGGAAGATATCTTCTTCCTTCAAAAATCATTGTGTCTGTTGGAAAGTAAATTTTAAAGCACGGAGTAAAATCTTCAGGCTTTCATTTTGGAGTTTCCCACTCCCTAGTTGAACATACTGTGTAGCTTTTGTGATGTGTGTTATTTTTGCAACTCTCTCCCCAGGAAAGTGTGTCTCTTCTTCTAGATGGTGACTTTGCACTCCGTGTACCTGTAGCAGGTGAGGTTTTGTGGAATAGTTTGCCCAGCTGTTCTGCTGCAGTGTCTGTGTTCAGATAACCATTTTCCTGTGACATCTGTCTCTGGTGCTGCCCCACCCTGTGCATTCCCTGTGCCCCTGGAGCAGCACTTGGCTCTGCTGGGCCTGCATGGGTCGTTCCCTGGATGAACAGCTCTACTTCACAGCTTCTCTGATGAGGGAAGTTGTGCTCTGGTCTTTCCAAGTGAGGCAACAGTGCAATTCCCTTTTTTCCCTTGCTGCTTGTTTGCATGAAAGAAGAGGAACTGAGTGTTTTGGGGGTCCTGTACTTCCCTGTTCAAACAGGTATTGAATGGGCACAGTGGTTTGGGAATTGCTGCTGGAGGCAGGAATAGAGTCCCCTGCCTGGGCTGAGGGTAATTACTACCTTATTTTGGGCTGGACTGAATGAATGTGTTGCCTGAACGCCCCTCTGAACCACTCACTTGTCATTCCTGCAGCTTTTTCATTTTAGAGACCCAACATTTCATTCTAATTGACAAAGTTTCAATGGCAGACTCCAAACCAGAAGCAAAGCATTCAAAGCATGGAAAATGCAGCAGGCTCTGGAGGTCATTCATATATCAGAGGGTCTGGACATCATTCATCTGGAAAGAGTTCAAAATTTGCCATATGTTTCTTTTGTAAAATGTTTGCAATAATATAACACAAATATATAAATACTGGAAAATTGGCCATTTTCCATGGTATTTAAAGTATATTATGTTGTACCATATAAGCTAAATTGTAAGGAAACTGGTCAATTTTCTAAATTATTTCTAAAATCTTCAGTGCATTTTGATATACACATACCATAGTATATCTAATAAATATATATTTGTGCAATATGGTTAGGGAAACACTTACCTCTAAATGTGTGTAACTATTATATATATGTGTATATAAATGGAATAGATACTGTTTTTCCTTTTGAGTTCCTTTATTTATTCTCTTAACACACAGCTGACCCTCCAGATGCATGCCAGAAATCCAGGGTTGTTTAGCCCTAAATGAGGATGTTAATAATGTAAGTAAAAAACCTCTGAATTTTAAAATCAGAAGTCATTGCTGACATGGTTGGAGGCAGCAGAGCTCTGCTTGTGCGTGTCCTGGACCATGCAGGCTTGTCACTTCCCAGTTTTTTCAATATGATTTCTGAAGGTTTAGGAAGTAGAATATCAGTGTTCAGGCTTTTGGAGACCCATCTGTGAAAGAAAAGTGTTTAAGTTGTGCCTGCAAATTGTGTTTCTCTTTTCTGCCTCTGCCCCACCTGCCAGCCCTCCAGTTCTGAGGAGACTCCAGTGGATCTCTGAACAACTCCAACAGTAGGAAACTGCTGTTCAGAGAGTGAGGTCTGAGCAAAAGCTGATACAGCTGAGGTGTTGGGATAAAGGGAGAAACTCTCTTCTCCAAAACATGGACTGGGGTGGCTTGGAAGGAGGAGTTGACAGGCTGATCCCATCCTGCCAACATAAGGGCTTTTGAGAACTAAATTATTTTTAATCCAAGATGTTAGAAGGGAGATTAGAATTAGCCCTTGGTGGGTGTAGATTTTTCACACTGGGAACTTATGTAGCACCCCTTGTATTTATTGGGCAAAGCATTTTGAGTTTTGCTGAACCACTGCGGGGAAAAGAAGGATTCAGTGTAACTCCAGAAGAAGCGGTTGGGCACTGAACAGGCTCCCCAGGGAATGGTCATGGCTCCAAGGCTGCCAGAGCTCCAGGAATATTTGGAAAATCCTCTCAGGGACAGGGTAGGATTGTTGGATGTCTGTTTGCAGGACCAGAGTTGGACTGGATGATCCTTGTGAGTCCCTCCCAACTCAGGATATTCCACAATTCTATAACAAATTGCCGAGTAATATCCACTCTTGCTTCACCTTGTCTGTCTGTGAGTGCAGACATGTGTTGGAAGGATAGGAGGGAAGAAGGGAGACCTGGGAGGTATTTTACACTTGTGGAAAGGAGGTGGTGAGTGTGAGTGAGTGTGGCCACACGGCTGGACCTCTTGTAACTTTGATGGGCAAAGGGTCTTCTGTTAAACTTCAAGGGGAGTTCCAGACACTGATCAAGGACAGTCTGTGTCTCTAAATTTCCCTTCTGACCTGTTCCTCCTGACTTGTTAATCCATGGTAATTAAAATTTATGTCTTGTGCCTTCAAACATGATTTTCAGCCCCTGTTCTTTGGGCATCTCTTGCTGTCTGCCATGTGAAATGTTCCAGCTTGATTTTATTTGGTGGAACATTCCTTTTCCTGTTCCATCCTCTCTCCCTGTGAGAGAGGATGGAACAGCAAAGTGACCTGCCCCAGCAGCACAGGCAGCAGCACGTTTCTACATGTCTGCTGTTCTCTCCCTGCCTGGGAGAAGCTGGGGAGCTGCAGATCCATGGCACTGCTCCGGTAGCGTGTTGGCAGGCACATGAAGCAGATTCTCCAGTCACCCTTAACGCCAACAATGAGATTTATTATCTCCATTGCTCTTAGGGAAATTAGCCCAGGGAATTAATTTATGGTGTTTTGAAATGCTGTTGTCTTATCAAGTGACTGCTTGCTTATAGCCAAACTCCCTGTTACCTTTGGTCTCAGAGATTGCGTGTTTAATGTGAGCTTTAACGGGGGCAATTAAAAGGGCACAAGTGAACACAGTCACACTCTGGGCCGTTTATGGCATTTGATCCTTGTACAGCAGAAATGACCCCTTCCAGCTCACCTTCTCTCTCAACATTGTATCTGGGAAGGGAGATAAATTCACAGTTAATAAAGATAAGGCTGCAAAACTCCCTTTGTGAACTTGTGAATAGCTCACAAGTTGCAGTTCAGTTTGTAACAGCAGGATGCAGCAGTATCTCGTAATTCCATGAGCCAGAAGGAACCACTGCTGAGGGAACAGGAATTGGGAAATGTGAATACCTTGGTTTCACTGTACTGGACAGCAAGATGTCAAGGGTTAAAATCCTCTGCATTAGCATACTATTGATGAAGTCCTTTCATTTCCCATGGTACACACTGCAATCTTTTGTGATTCTTCAGCATTTCTGGAGTAATGGCGCTCTTGGCAGGGATGGCTTTTGTGGGTACAGTGCTTATCCAAGCATTCACAGTGGTGTTGAAGATGGAGTGGTGACTCTTGCCCTTCTGTCTCCTACATTATTTATATTTGTATTATCATTAATTAATGATTTATGCAGCCCATTTTGCAAACCATGAGCCCATTTAGGGGGCAGTATAAAGCAGTGTGGATACAAAACATGCACACGCACAGGTGCTTGTCCTGTGCACAGAGGCAGCCACCTTTGGGATGGAAACTGGCAAGAGTTAAAAAATGTACAAAAACTGTTTAACCAGAGGGCAGAGCCCTGTATCCTAAGAGCTGGAGAAGGATAACTGGAATGTAATTATTCTGAATTGTATTTAAACATCAGCTTCTCTTGAAGGTTGCTTGTAGTTTGACTCAGTCTCTTTGCTGCACAAAGTAGCACAACCTCAAATGGATATTCCCCCTTGAGGGAGTTCCATCTCCAGTACCTGGCCAGGATCTCGAGAGGATTATTTCCTCATGGTAATGGAGATGTATGTGCAAGATACAGTGCTTTCCTCCTATGAAATTAGACACCCCCAGTTAAACAGCTATCTTGGGGTTTTGTATCAAACCACACATCTAGGAGTCCCCAAAGGGCTTGTTTTCCCACAGTTCCTGCAATGGCTCTCAGTGTTTTTCTCCTTTCATCCCAGCTCACATGAACAGTTCTTTGGTTGGAAAGGTGCTCCAGGAGCTCCTCTTGAACTTCCTTCTCCTTTTAATTGTAGCTGGTTGGCTCTGTTTGATATGCCAAGTCTGTATTTTTGAGGATTTTGCGTTACCTGTCATTATCATGTGATGGCATTAAAGTTAGATTTAAAATCCAGCTGATGCTCGAAAACATGTGGTGTGAGAAACTCTGAGGAGGACAAGTGACTGTGGTCACTTGTTCTTCATCTAAACAGGTTGTATCTGTATCATTTTGGAGCTGGACAAAATGTCCTGGGCAGTCTTTCCACCATAAACATAAATGTTGAGGTCACAATGTATTTGGTGTAAGGATAAACATCCTCGCTTGTATTTAAATGTCCATCTTCCTCTCTCAATCAGACAGTGGAGTGACAATTGTGTGGGATTTTTTTTGTTTATTTTGATTTTGTGGTGTGGAGCACTCGTACGAGCTTGGCTCATGATGGAATATCTCGATCACTGGCATATCACACACAGGTTACATCAGTGCAGCTGAAAGCTCTCTCTGTAGTTATGCCACACAGGTTTACCTCCGTGCCCATAAAACCACATCCACCAGGGACCTCATCAATGCAAATACACTCAAGAGCAGCTAATGAGGATTTTAATTTAGCTCTAAATGCCTTTGGTGCTGGGTAGGCCTTTACAGCACCAGGCGGGGAAATCTCCGAAGCTCTGGCGGCTTTCACCATAAATGTCACTGCACTGTATTTATTGTTTGTTTTAGCTGCGTTTCTAATGACCAAAAAGCTCATTTCTCAGATTACACCGATGCTGTGTGTTACTTCCCAGCACCTTGGTTTGTTTAAACACAGTGCAAAATGCAGGAGTTGGCCAGAAATAACTTTCCCTTATGGGACCAACCATGTGAGTAGGGGAGAACTGACAAAACATCTCCGGAAAGACTCCGAGGGAGACCCTGGGAAGGTCCTGACTTCACTGAGTGACAGGATTTTATGGAGGTGTGTGCTGAGGTGTTACAGATACCTGTGATCCTCTATCAGCATGGATCCTTGGAAGGACTTTCCCCAGGGTTACTCCATAAAGAACATTTTGCTGTATGTAGTTGAGCCAAACTTGTAAGATTAAGGTTTGTCTTGCCAATCTTTTATAACTGCCCAGACGTTTGCAGGCAACGATTACTTATTAAT
Organism: Phainopepla nitens; assembly: GCA_013400175.1. NCBI lineage: Eukaryota > Metazoa > Chordata > Aves > Passeriformes > Bombycillidae > Phainopepla > Phainopepla nitens. The sequence goes on along the minus strand of VXBQ01006521.1, from coordinate 283,667 downwards.
ACTGCTGTTATATTGAATGTCACCTTTCCTTCTAATTCCTTCAGTCCTCAGTGAGTCATTATAGACTTCAGAGCTGACTTCAACCTTTCTCGAGGCCTGTGTTTGCCAGACCCTATCAATGGGAGATTTATTGCCCTGAGGTGGTATTTTCCAGCCTTGGTCCAGAACCAGTCTCATTTATGACAGGGTAGGGGCAGAGTTTTCAGAGGCTCACAGTCTTGGTGCTTGTTTGAGGTTTGAGGCACCTGTCTTAGGGTGTTACATGCTCCCACTATGAGGTAGTTCTGGTGCTGCTCCTCCTCTACTTTTTCCCTTTACTTTTTTTGATTTTCTCTCACTTGACACTTTCTCTCAAAACTTTCAAGAGTCCCTTTTGCACCATCTTTTCCAACTGATCTCTTACCCTTGGAGTGCCCAGAAATTCCAGCTTTTCTTCACCTTTTCTGCCTCTGTAGTTGACTCCTTCCACAGCCTCTCTCTCCTCTCACTTTCCTTACAGTCCCACATTTTTGTAACCCCATTTGTCCTTCAAGAAAATTTATGTCTGGTCATATTCTGAGAGCTAGCAAAAAAAAAAAAAAAAATCTGAGTCACCTGCTGGCTATGATTTAAGGCCGCAGTATCTTATGTGATGCATAACTTCTTTAAATAATGGGGAGAAAACCAAGATGCCCAAATCGCTTTTATGCAGACACTGAGATGCTGGGCTGTGCCATCCTGTGTCGACACTCAGTCCCACAGTAGTAGGACACGAAGTGTTGGGCAAAGGGGCCTGATGAACTGCTGGGATAATTGTTCTTTGCTGTATTTCTCCAACTGGTTTAGGATTTAGTGCAATAGTGCAAGTTTCTAGGAATCTGTTTGCACAGCTGGAAACTTGCTGTAGCCAGCATGATTCCTCCATTTATAATGTCCTACTGCCTGACATGTTTGGTAGCTTTGGTGAGGCGTCTCTCAGATCTCACACGAGGGCCTGGCCTTGCTGTCAAAAACACACCATCCCTTCAGCTCTGTGGCCAGCCTCAGCAGAGATCAAGGATTAGCTTTGCATAAGCTTGAAGTACAGACAAAACAAGGTGAAAATCCTCCTCCTGGCTTTTCTTAATAGAGTTTGCAACACCTTCCTTCCTCAGGTGACAGGATTAAGTGTCCAGTAAACATGAGAAATATCCTTCTGTGTATACGTTTAGGCACTATTAAAAGCCCACTACTACAAGCCTGTGCTCCAAATCCCAGCTTTCTCAGCTGTTTAAGGCCTGGCTCCTACACCCGAGACACTTCACTGCTTGACAGCTGCTCTGTGGCCTATATACAAAATGAGTCCGAAATCTCAGTTTGGTCATTCCAGAACTTGCAAGTGCATCACAGAATCACTCTCACAGCTTGACAGCCTGGAAGGACATGCTGTAGTTCTGGAGCTGGATGAATTCCTCTTGGAGTTTTGGAAACAGGCGTGCAACGCCAGGCAGAGGTGGAGAACCAGAGACTTGGCAGGGAAAACTTTCCTTTCCCAGGCATGTACATTGTGTTTGAAGCCTGAAATGAAAGCAAATTTTTCCAGCCCTTTAAAACTTGAAGAAATCTGTCCCTCTGTCCCACCTTCCACCATGAAATAGTTTCCTTCCTAACACCTGTTTGAGGCTGACGCAGAAGTCTCTGTGTTGGCCTGTCCAGGGAGACGCAGTGGGCTAGCAGGAGCCACCCCACAATTCCTCAGCAGTTAACACTTCAGCTCACAGTGAAAGCAGCTGCTTTGCTCCACGCCTCATAAAGCCCTGAACAAACTTTTACACATTTGTGCTGAGAGAAGGGATAGATACTCCTTATCCGCTTCCCCGCCACTGCACAGCACGGCCTGGCAGTTCCAGTGGGGCCGTGGTTATCAGGTGTGCAATGAGGAGGAGTGTGAATGGAGATAGGAGCTGGGCTGGGCACTGTGGCAACGAGCAGGTTATTGCAGCTCTGCTGGCGCCGGCGGGGCTGGCGCGGGTGGCTCGGTGGCCTGCCGGGGAGGGCCCCGCTCAGATGGCTCCTCACCCGCACAGCGATGATTAAACAACACCCAACGTGACATCCAGTGCCAGCCCTCGCTGTCACCTATCCTGCTTTATGGGGGAAGGTGAACTTTTACCTTGCCTCTGTTTGCCAGGTCTCCCTTTTGTATTTGTCCTGTCAAAAGCAAAGCAAGGGAAGAGTTGTTCAGTAGTGTTCCTCCTCACAGCCTGCGCATTCTCCCCAAAATATTTTTCATGGTTATTTCCAAGCAGTTCAGGAGCATCTGTCTGTGTGCTGGCTTTTCAAGGCTCTGCAGAAATTCACCGTCCTGCTCACAGACCAACACTCCTCTGAAAACCAGAACCTGTGTTACCACATTTGTCAAGGGACACAATTCACCTTCAAGTCTGAGGTTGTCTTTGCCAATCCAGCTGTTCAAACTATGGTTCTAAATCAAGTCAAGTATCTTGCAGCACAGGAATCATGAGAAACAAGAGGCTGTAATATATCAAGTTGTTATGTTCCATTTTTTTCAGGCGTTTTGATATCAAGAGGTACAGAGGGTTAATGGCCAGTCTGGAAGCAGAATTGGGTTGTCTGATCTTGTGGGAATATATCTAAAGATCGTCATTAGATGACTGAATTCTCAGTTTCTTTGACAACCTTTTCTTGAAAGTCATCTCTTTTCAATTAAAACACCACACTTTAGATTTTTAATGCTAATTAAAGATGGCACTTTTTACAGTTTCAGGAACCATCTTTTAATACTGGCAATTGATATGTGTTCAGAGTTAAGTTTTCAGAGAAGATTGAAATAAAGAAGGAATTGTCCTCAGAAAGGAATGAAGAATCTCCTAGCAGTAATGAAGTGAGAGATGCTCAGACAGAAGCGCCATGGGGGTATGATCTGAGCCCCTGGAAATGCAAAACCTTCTTGTGCAATCTGGGAAAGCTTAACTCTCATTCTGACCAGTTATCAGAGCATTTCTTCATCCCAGGAGTGTTACTATGTGACAGTACTGTAGGAGATAGAAATGACAGATGGTTCAAAAGGAAAAGCAATGCTTAACTCAGACACCAATTGCCCTTCCCCTGGTCATAGGAAGTGCTTTACTAAATGGGGTTTCTAAATATACTTTCTGATTTCTCTGTAGACTCTAGATAATCTTTGTTCTCAGGAATTCTGAATAGATCTGAGATACTGAGTTCTGACAATCTTCAGTAACTAGCAATGCTCCATTAGCTAATTGCTCAGTGACAGTGACCTTTCTGGGTAAGTCCACATGACAACCACATAAATGCCACCCTACTGCTTCCTGATCCACTTTATAAACCATTTGCTATATAGCTTTAGTCCTCAGCTAACAGCACCTTTGGCTTCACATGACTTTGAGTGTCAGAGCTGGTCCAGGAGACTGGCTTTGCTTGTTTGGAGTCCACAGGGAAGGTCAGCCTCCTTTACAGGAAATAGCTGAGGAATTTCTTCGGGGAACCCAGTCAACATCACATAGATTGCTGTTCCAGCAGTGATGTGTTCCTGAACACCCTGCCCATGACCTGGCAGTGGAGGAGTTTGTTCTATGTGTAGATATGAGATCAAAGAATGATGAGCAGAAGAGGAAATATGGGGTGGACCAACTGGTCTTGGCCAGAGCTGTGTTGCTTTGCTGGCTTGGTGTTGTGTCAGGAGCAGGGTGGCCTAAGACAAGAGAACAGGGATGCCTGGCAGTGTGTAAGCTGTGCTGCTCCTCTGGTACAAGAAGATCCATGTCTCAGGAGGTTTCAGTGGGCAGGCAGTGCTGTGAAGGGCTCTCCAGGGTCTAACACCCACCCTTACCCTTCATGCATCTGTGATCTGGAGTGATAAGAGTTTCCCATATTGGGAGATACTAGCCTAGTGTCTAATGATGGATCTTTTGTGAGACAATATAAAGACAGCACAATCATAACTGGTCCGTCCTTCCCCCCCCATGTGGGTACCCAAGGCATCAGAAGAGTTCGAAGTCCTGTGCTTAAATGCATGCACATAGCAATGGCCTAAGTAGTGGAAAATTAATTTAATCAAACTAGGCCTGGTTGTGAGTGTAGCTGATGCTCCAGGTCTTTGAAATGTTTTCCTTCCTCTTTAAACCACTGTGTTTCTCTTTTAACAGCAACTTGAATAAACCTCTGCTATTTTTTATTTTCTTACTATTTTTATTTTTGCTGTGCTTGGGACTCTACTTAAGACAGCTGATTTATGCCTAGGCCAAATATGCAAGCTGTGGGATAACATCCAAGGTTTGGTATCCTTCCCTCCTGTAGCTTAGTTAAAGATATGGGGCCATGTTGTGGACTCATGATTTAACCCACCAGCTGTGGGTGAGAGTTTAAACACCATTTAGTGCCTCAGCCCTTTGCTTCTGATCTGGAGATAATGAGGAGGTTAAATAATTGCAGCCAATCTGGATGGAGATCACAACCATGGCTTATGTGGGTGTGGCCCATAAACTTTTATGATAGTCTTGGATAGTACTGAGAGGTTTATGGCTATCTTGTCTTGGATCTTCAAGGATCTGCCTTTCATAGTGAGAGACCAAGGTACAAATGGTTGTGTTGCAAAAGCCCTTCATTATCCTGGGTATATGCAGGGGGTTGATGCTGGCTGTGAGCTTTGCTTTTGGATCTGTAGAGGTTTCAGTGATGGCAGGAGGAAAATGAATCTGATACCCTTAGAAGAAAAAAAGTTCTCCCTGTTTCTGGTCTCACATGGTGCTCATTATCACACAGATTGTGATGTCTTGGTCACTGTCGACCCCTGGAGCATCCATCTCTCAGGTGACAAATCCCAGGGAAGAATTAAGGATGCAGGTTGCAAAACCTTATGCAAGTTTAGCTTCAGCAATCATTGAATAAGACTGAACTTAGAGAGAGTGGGGAAAAAGAGTGGCTCAGCAGAGATTTTGGTGAGGAAAGAAAGAGGACAGTTTAACGGAGCAATTTTCCTGTTGTTTCTCTTTCGATATCTTCCATTTCTGCTGTTTTTTAGGAACCCTCTCCAGTCCAGTATTGTTCAAGTTCCTGCAAAGAGCAGTTTTGTGTGCCCAGTGTGAAGTATGGTTTAAGTCTTGACAACCAGACTTTTAAGACTGCCTAATTAGATGTTTCCTTCTCCTTACAGCAAAGTTATCTGTTGGTGCCATTGTAAAGGCTGGTTGGGAGTTGATGTCATCCCAGTGACAGGAGAAGCATTGTTGATCATACTGGGGCCTTTTTCCATGTTTTTGGATGTGTCCTGTGTCAGGCATTTGCACAGAGCAGAGGTTGCCTCAATGGATTGTTTGTGCCTGTGTTTCCTTACATGCTTGTGCAGTGTTGCTCCGCACTCAGTAGTCAGAGTTGTTTTGAATTTGGTGACAGTTGATTTATAGTGAGATGTATAATGGTGTAACCAAGGGCAGCACAGGCTCTGGGATATGAGCTGGTGCTGTTCCCTCTGAAGTTAGGAATAATAATCCTGATGACTGGTTGAAAAAAAGTCTGCATCTGTTCTGCCACTCCAGAGCCTTTTCGTTCTGGTAACGTTTCTGTGGACTTCAATGCAGAGAAATTATGTTCTCTATCTCTTTGGCCTTTTATTCCCCTGGATTCTTTTTCTTTTACTTCCTATGCCTCATTTGTTCCACTCTTCTGAATCATAAATAGTTCTGGTAGTAAAACACATCTACTGGGGGTTGTATGGGCTGTTCTTGCAGTTCTTGTTCCTTTGATGTATTCTTTGAATCAGTTATGTCTTACTTGAAGCCTGAAGAGATGTGACAAGACAAGTAATGCTGCTGGTAAATATTTTAACATCCCACTTGGAGCACTTGAGAGCAGTCTGGTAATGTTCTCAGTGTCGTTGAGTTATTTTCACGTGGATAATGCAGTGTCTTCACTGCTCCAAAGGATCTGAACTCTAACACCACCTCAGATTTTGGGTGAAGAACACTTGAATCTCTGTCCCTGCATTTGTTTGGATGTCTGGTCCTGGGGTCTTGTGTTGCTGCCTGTCTTTCCAATGCTGCTGGGAGAAGTGAAAATAAATGTTACTGCATTGCCTTGAGGGAGTTCACCTGCCTTGCTCCAGAGATGGCCCAAGGTCTTAGTCACAGCTTATGAAGCCTTATGCTTGATTGATTTTTAGGTAGGATCAGTGCAGCGTGGGGCTCCCATTCTGCTGCAGCCTTTACTGCAAAACCCGAGTATCAACTTTCAATTCAGTTGAAGCAGCCATGCTGAATATCTTGCTGGACTTTACCTGTAATTTTTAGATTCACGCTCATTGCCCAAGGTGTTTTCAGGTGATGCAGCCTCTCTGGAGATGCAGTTGCTGGGGCAGGATGGACCTGAAGCCATGATTCTGTTAGTGGTGGCCTTGGGAAGAACATGGCTTTGCCATACTGCCACAGATAAGTGATGTACTGTGGCAGAGCAGTAGGAGAGCTCTGACTTACCTGAGCCTCATCTTCTGCTGGTCTAAAGCCTTACAGCTTAACTTCACTGAAGATTAAATCAGACGTTCAGTGATGATACTCCTGGGCATCTACAATATTCTGAAATGTTTCTTTAGATTTAAAAGGAATGCAATGAGCAAGCTTTTCAGTTCGAGGCTAATAGATAAGTATGTAGATAACCTAGAGAAATAAATGGGCAGTGTTCTTTCTCCAAGACTTTTAAAAATACCTCTGTCAAATAATTTAGCGAGAACATAAATAAGAGATAAATGACAGGAACATGAATCCATACTTTAGTTTTTGCACTTGGCAAGTTTATGTTTTACCCTCTTTTTCTCTGTGTTCTTGCTGCTGCTATACCGAAAAATGCCACTCTGAATAGCACAGTGGACATTATTTTCAGTGTTTTAAGGTGCAGCTCATAGTGCTGAGGTGACAGAGGGATTCATACAATCATAGTCTATTCTTACCTGTGGAAAGCTCTCTGAATTGTAGCCATCAGCTGCCCATACACTTGGGTAAGTGTGGGCAAATGTCTCTTAATTGACTTAAACCACACGACAATATGAAGTTATTACAACAGCAACTAGAGGCCGTAACTAAGATCAAGTCCCTGTTTGATGCACCTAGAATGAGTGATGGCCTCAAAAATGGAAAAAAATCACATTTTAAAAAGAGAAAAGTAAGATTCTTGCGGCCATTTAACAGATAAGAAGCCTGAATAACAGTCAGTTGTGTACCTGATGTCACAGGGCTTTTGTGACAGAGCAGAAATTGGTCTGCATGTCCAGTTTAAGGCCTTAATGCTATGGATTTCTCCTCCTCCTGGCTTATTCCTTCTTGGAACTGCTAATGTCTTACACACAACTCCAACTTAGCCCAGGCTGTCTCTCATTTGACTCTTTCTGACAGAATACTATGTGCTACTTTTAAAAGCCTCCCAGGCTTGGAGCCTTTGGAGGCTCATCCCTCCCGGAGGCTGGCAGTGACAGCTCTGCTGGTTCCTACTGGCACTGCTTGAGAGTGTTGCAAAAGGATGGAAACAGGGTGTAACTGATCTGAAGCGAGGGCATGTTCATGGGATATACATGCTGGGGGCCAGAGGAAAAGGGCTGCAGTCAGTATTCCCACTCCTTTGTGTCTCCTACTCCCCACTTTGCTTCTATCCCCTCTGTTAGGACATCAGAGGCAGCTTCTTGTTGTCAGTAGTTGCTTACTGAGATGTGATGGACATGTCAACTCAGGACAGGATTTTCCCTCAGGGCAGAAAGCCTTTAGTAGGAAAGGTGTAATTTTAAGGGTCCTGGACTAAAAAAAAAAAAAGAAAGAAAGAAAAGCCAAAAAATTCCTATCTGAATGACTGAGAAATGGAAATCTGGTTAGAGAAGGCACGCTCTGGGCTGGGGAGATTCTTCATGTTCTGAAATCACATTTCCTCGAGACTGGGGCAGAAACTGTGACATTGAATTTCATTTTCCTTTACATTTGTATACCAAAAATAAACCCTGCCTAAGTCATTCAGTGTCTTCTTGATGGTTTAGAAGCAGTCAGGATGACAACAGCTACTGGTCAGTATTGTCAGAATCAAGCCTCATTATCACAGCTTGCAGTACTTGACCTGGTGCTCTGTCCAGGAAGAGACATTCAATAGGGTGCCAGATTCCCTTTGAATTAAGATCTTGCATATGGAATTTCTGCTTCTTAGAAAGATGCCCTTCCTACTCACAGATATAATCAGGGGAATACTGGTACTAAGGTAAAGTGGGATGGGGAGCTGAGCACCTCCAGTTCTCTGTTCCAAAGGCTTTAGGGGGTAATCAGAGTTACAGAGAATATTCCCCCTCTGTGAGGGGAGGGAGAGGGTTCAAATGAATGAAGGGTGTGGTTTGCAGAGGAGCTCCACACCTGTATTTTTACAGGTAGGAAAGCTGCACGCTTTGCAGCATGGCTTAGTTTTAGCTTCATGTCCAAGGTCAATTCCTGCCTTCCTTGCTCTCTTGCCTGCCTTCTTTCATCTTCTGTCCATTCCCTCTTGCTGATCAAGACCTGAGACAACATCTTGGTACACATGTCCTCCAAAACTCTTGTCCATTTTTTCCATTGCAATCAGATTTGTTACCAGGTTTTCAGTTAGAACTACAGTTTGCCCTTCAGATGTGCTCAGCCCTCTAAATCAGGAGGGAAAGTTTGAAAATACTTGGATGAAGGCAGAACAGATGTGACAAAACTTTGGACTTTCTTATATAAATCTTTTATCAAGGTCGTCAGAGCTGTTCAGATGTAATCAGATCTTGTGGTTTTGAGAATCCTGACTATTTATGTGGGAAAATTCTTCATTTTCTATGCACACTAGGTTTTCAGCAGCACAAGAAGAAGTTAGAAATGTGTTGTTTTAAAAATACTGGCATATCTAGATTTTTATCAAGTCTCCAAAAAAAGAAGAGGGTTTGGCCTAAAACTGTATACAGAGAAGATAAATCTTATATCAGTGCACAGCTTTAAAAAAATCATTATATTTAGCCAAACATAAAAATACCTGCCTTTTTATTTTTATGGGTTTGTTTTGGTTGTTTTCTTTTTACATCAAAAAATAAACTATAGACAAGCATGGGAAACAATAAATCTGGGTGTGTCAGTGGTAAATGCTCTAACAAGTTCCCATTGCATAGTGGTGTGAAATTCCTCTGGGAACATATATTTTTATATACATGTCAGAGGTCTAAAAATACATTACTAGAATAAACCATAGTGTTAGAAAAGAGGAAGAGAACCTTCCAACTTGTTTTATTGTTCTGTTTTGCAAATGAGAATTTGTAATCTGAATGGGAAAAGATTTTTTTTTTTGCAAAACCTGTGACAGAAAAGACTAAGACCAGATTAGACTAAGTGAAACTAAGACTGCAGGACTGTTCCATAAGGAAATGCATTGTGTTCCTCTGGAAATAACTGCTGATCTCTCCATCTGAAATGACTGCTGGTCTTTCCATCTTTAGCCAGAGCTATGTCAAACTCAGCAGTCCCAAGGGTTGTTTTCCCTTCAGTGCAGGCAGGAGATGATGGATCATGGAATAGTTTGGGGTCTGCTCTGCCAGCATTGCTTGGGTGGTTGTGCCTGAAAGGGTGAGACAGGATCCAAACTTTGAGTGAGATAATGTGGATGTTCAGCCCTTTGTACCTCTGGCTTAGGAAACCTTTCCAGAGGTGCTACACATGGTGCTGCTCCCCCAGTCTAGCAGTGGGGCTCAGAGTCTGAGAAACAGGAGGTGCCGGGCTGCCTTTACAGCTGCCAGGGCCCAGTGTCTCACTGTGGGTCACCAGAGTAGCTGGAGATCACTCCACCCCCATCAGCCCCACTCAGGAGCCCTGGCCCCCGGTGCTGAGCTTTGGGAAATCCCTGTGTCCCTGCTGGCTTTGTTCCGAGCGCGATGGCCTCGGCTTGCGTGTGCTGAGGTTCCGATCCCAGGGCAGTGCGTGTGAAACATGGCTGCTGGGATGGGATTTGGGCAAGGGCACAGCAGTTCCTTGCTCTACTTCCAGTGGAAAACAGGAAACATGCAGGGTGGTGCCTCGTGTCTATGCCAGACTTAGGGCAAGCAGCTCCTTTATTCACACTAACTCTAACCTTGCCTTTGATATTTATGTTTCCTTGAGCTGGAGCAGTGCTAGGAAGCTCCATTTGGAAAACGAGTTTGTTGGGGGGCCGAGTACACATCCCCATACGTGGGTGCACACACACCTTCACTTACAGACACACAGCCCTCACTGATGCCCAGAGAAATGGCCAGTCCTCTGCTTCTCTGCAAAACTGCTCTTTATCAGCTGTGGATGAATGGAAAACTAGTTTGGAAACAGATTGTCTAATCAGACAGATCAAGAGAGCCTTTTTACCTGTGTTTTCTAATCAGAACATGCCACCAAGTCTGTTTGCTTATCTTTTAAACCTCTGCTGTCCAAACAGAACACAGAGTATCTTTGCAATGGCAAAGGTGAAGTCCTCAAGTCCTGTCATCAGAGGGAGAGCTCAGGAATATTTAGAAAATAATGGTGTTATTCTTCTGCAGTCCATCAGCTGGGAGGGCCCAGGCTGCCCTCATTGAAGGTGGATCTGGTTCCTCGCTTGGCTAGCGCTGGCCTGCAGGAGATGGGGTGTGCAGTGCTGGGTGACCCCAGCTCATTCTGAACAGCCCAAGGGTAAATGATGCCCTGTGACACTTGTGTAAGCTCGGGTGCAGCAGGCAATGTTTAGATCAGAAAGAGGAATAGTCACTGACTTCTGAGAACAGACCCTGCGTTAGTGTGAGCTGGTTGTCATGGGTGGAGTCAGTTCTTTCTAATTTTGTCTTCTTTCTACATATTCTGGCAATAAACCTGCTTTTCAAGAAACCAGACTGGAACAGGCCAGCTTTTTTTTTGTCAAGAAATAGACAGTATAGATTGTGTGAGTGAAGAAGGGGCAAGTACTCAATTACCTTTCAGTTATACACAACACATGTCTCTGGTGTATAAATAGCATGAAGAGTTAAGCTCTCCTTAATATTTCTCCTTTTTCTCTTGTACTGTGACTGAGTGATGACTGTGGTGACTCCCCTCAAACAAACACCTCTCCCCCCTCCACTCCTGTGCAGAGATTCTTCTCCTTCCCTTTCTTTTTTTGCCAAGATAAACTCTGTGTGCAAATTGGATGAACACTGAGTACATTAAGGGGGAGGGGGTGGAACAAAAATATGACCCTAATTAATAGTTTTGTAACTGAGGGAATGAGAGGAGAATGATTCGAGGAATAACAAGAACAGCTTTCAAACTGTTACTTGCTGTGTGTTTGTGCATGTAGTTGTACACTAAAATAATTCCAGCTGTTCTTCCTTCTTTTAATAATGATTCGTTGCTTTCCCGTTGTGGGGCCATATTTGGACAAACATTAACCAGATCAAAGCCTAATGGATAGTTGTGATGGCTCTGATTCAGGAAAGCACTTAAGCACAGTGTTTAATTGTAACTTCAGTGGGACATGCTTTGACTTCAGCAAGATATAAGCACTGCTCCAGCCAGTGACAGGAGAAATGCCTGTGTGACTTGGCGTGGGTGTGTGTGCTGTGCTTAAAACTCTAAGGCGAAGTGAGTTCCCATTCTAAAGAAGGATAAGGGAGCCTTCTACCTGCAAGGTGTCACTGGTGGACTAAGCACCCCTTTGCCTTCCTTAATCTTGGCCATTCCCATTGGGGAGTGTTCTAATAGCTGTGCTAGAGCCAGAGTCAGTACTAGAGCCAGAGGAAGTTGTGGAAACCAAGAATTCCAGTTAAAGGGAGGAAGGACGGAGGAATACTATGAAGGAAGAATAGGAATGTGCATGGAGCAGGGCCTGTAACTGCCAGAAGATTCATTCTGTCCCCAGAAACTCTCTCTGGTAATGCTTTACAGCAGGTGCTTAGGAAGAGTTTTAAGAAATGAGAGAAGTGCTGGATACTCCCTTCCTTGGTGGGAGTCAGTGGCTTGGGGACATCTGAGCTGGACAGTACACGTGGAATGTGATGGTTATTTTCTGCAAGGAACACAGTGAGTGCCCCTGCAGCCCTCCTGGTGCTGAATGATTTCATAGGAGAGAGTTTCACTGTTTAGCAAGACGTGAGGAAAAGACGTTGAAGTAATTTTTGCTGAAATCCTCCTGTTGATTCCTCCTTGATGGCATAAAATCTTAAGAGTACAATTTTCTTGTCTCATCCAGGCTATTAAAGCGTAATAAATTATGGCAGCTTCTAGGATTTAAGATACTTTTTTAAGTGGCTGGGCTACACTTGGAAACACTTGGAATTCCCCTTTGTGATTGTGTGGGAGTTATTTATAGTAAGTCCTTACTCTGATGGCAGAGTCTACATCACAGAACTGCTGATTTGAAGGGGGTGTAGTTTCATTTAGAAGTTTTGCTCACTGTGTTTGCCATTTCATGTTTCTGGTTTTTAAGCTGCTGTCACGAGTGAACAGAAGCAGTTTGTGGCACATTGCCACCTCACACAGGGCAGGCTTGCTTTGCTTGGAGCACTCCTGATGGGAATATAATTATCAGCATGGGCACATGTATTGGGCCTCTGATGGGCCAGACTCCTGGGGTACTGGGGTGAAAGCCTGGAGAAAATGGAGACATCGGGGGAGGAGAGGGAGAGGAATTTAATTTCCTTTGCCCTGACATTGATGTTGTTGTAAACTCTCTAAAATGGCACCTTCTGGCTCAGAATTAAGTAGCCACGATGACGTGTCTCAGTTTGTCCAGACTGGTTTTCTTGTCCAGTTAAAGTGGGAGAGTCTTATGTCTTTAAAGCTTCCTGGCTCCCAGAAGGAAAATGCCAAACTTGTCAGAGAAAACAAACAGTGGCTGTCCCAGCCTGTGTGTGTTCCGATTAACGAATCTATTAGGCTATAAAACCTGGGACCCCCTTTCCTGGAGAAAGAGCATACATTAGGAAGCTGTTGACAGTTCCTAAGGCTGACCCCTTGCACAGAACTGGAGACCTATCAGCAGCTCCGAGGGGCTGTTTGTTCCAGGAGGTCTCAGAGAAGTTTTTGACGCTCTGTAAATGCCAGATGCGTTCTTGTTGTTCTTGTTTTAATCTGTAACGTGGGAGGCCAGAGAAGAAAAAAGGAGGAGCCGCGGCACAGCTGAGTGTTCCTGTTCTTTTAGAGTAATCAAAACGTGTTTGGAGGCACATTACCTTGGGCTGGGATATTGTTGGCTCCCTCCGACTGAGCAGGGCCTGCTTTAGTGGAGATTCCTTGCTGGGTTTGCTGCAGTTACAGTGTTGCAGTTGATGGCATTCTGAGCTTTTGGCTAAAAGGGAAGGAATCATTCAGCATTCACTTTCCAAGGAGATGCAAACCCATAGTTCTGACATTTGAGGACATACTAACCCTATTTTACAAGAAAAGATTTAAGCCCTGTGTTCTTGGTGTATTTCCATGAAAGCAATTTCCTCCTCCTTGTTTCCCCCTGCCCCTTTTCCTTGTGCTGTTGCTTGTTAGAGAGGCAGCTTTTTTCTCTGGCATTATGGAATTCATCAAGCAGAAATGCAAATCACTCCTGCACTCCTTCATCCACTGCTGAGTGGTTTCACACATGGAGTGTTGTTGGAGCATTGCTCTTATGAGGAAGGGCCCAGGGAGCTGGGTATGCTCAGCCTCCAGAAGAGGTGGCTGAGAGGGGCCCTGGGTGTCCCTGTGTGCAGGGAGGGCCAGAGCAGGGCCCAGGCTCTGCTCTGGGGCCCAGCAGTGGCACCAGAGGAATGGGCAGGAACTGACCCAGCAATTGCCCCTGCACAGGGGGCACAACTTGTTCCCTGTGCAGTGCCCAAGCCCTGAACAGATTGTCTAGAGAGGCAGTGGAGTCTCCTCCCTGGGGATATTCCAGCGCCCTCTGGACACAATCCTGCGCTCTGGAATGGCCCTGCTGGAGCAGAGAGGTGGTACCAGCTGACCCACTATGGTCCCTTCCAACCTGACCCATACTGTGACTCTGAATATTTCCATGAGTTTCAGGTCACTGCTCTGTCCGTGGCTGGGTCCCTGGTGCTCTGTCACAGCTGAAGGAGGCAGTTGCAAAGCAGGCTTTTGCATTAGTTCCTTCCCAGCCAGCCGTGCACACAACTTTCAGCCCAGCACAGAAGTCAGCAAGGCTGGTCAAACCAGTGGTCTCCCCAGCCCATGTTGTGAGTGAGTCACCCTGCTTTTTGTAATTAGTAATTAAGATAACAAATATGTGTCAGTGAATACTGCAGAACGTATTGAAGAGTTACCAATACGTGACTCAACACGTTTGAGACAAATTGCTGTGCTAAACCAAACTTTGCCAAACCACGGAGAAGTTGAGCAGCAGCCCTGCAGTCCCAGTACCTCGTGTCCCTCGTGGTCACAGGTGGGTCTCAGTGCTCTGCAGCCCAGACTCTGTGTAGCAGGTGGCTTTTACCCTTGACAGAGCACACACCATTTAGGTCAGTCCCTGAGAGAGCTCTGAGCAGGAATACTGCAATTCACTGTAGCGCTTTTAATTTGCTGGATGAGATCTCTGGTCTCTGGAACACAGGACTTGTTGTGAATCACAGCAGGATATTCTCTTAAAGAGCCCAGCAGAAGGCTGCTGACAGTGTCCCCGGGCGATGCTAATCCGACATCGCATTGGTCATGGCTCCTCGGGTTACCCGCGGCCCCGTCGCACAGGAGGCCTGTTAGTGTGGGAATGAGGGACCTCGTGCTGCAGGGACACAGCCGGGGCATTAGGAGGAAGAAAATCTATCCTCTTCCCATCACTTCCTGAAGGGAATGTGTCAGAATGACGCACGTACTCTGGGCTTTATTTGATGAGGGGGCCGAGGGGGAGCGAGAAAGGAATGAGAAGGTCTCAAGGGAGGCGCGATTTGGCTTCACCGGGTCACGATGCTCTGAAAGTTCATTTGGAGTTGCTGAAACTGAAGCAGTGGAGAGCAGTCCTGGCTGGACACACATTTGTCATCTTCGTGACTCAGGAGGGCTCTTGTGGATATTTTAGACAGCCCATGGATTATGGTGGGCTTTTCTCAGCCTCATAAACACGCCTCAGGAATGAGATGGGAGAATCCAAGGATGTTGGCATATGCTGGGACTTTGGACATTCTCCCAAGGTGCTTCTGGGGTAAAAGCATCCCTTTCCTCCCATTCTGTCCTGCCCGAACTTTCAAGCTAAATTGCAGCATGTGTCTTGTAAGTCTGTGTCATCTCCAGTGTGATCTTATATTGACACAAGAAATGGAGCTTTAATCTTTTGATGAGATTCTCATGTTCTCTGGTTGGCCATGCTCTAAGGGGTACTGTGGATGCTCTTGGGAAATAGGGGATCTCATGAGTAGAAAGCTTCTGGTGCAGTTTGTACTGACCAAAGCACAGTCACTTGTTGGCCCAAATCTCTTCTGTTCTTTCACACTCAGGAAATACAGGTTTTGGTCAAATGAAGTATCTCAAAAATAGGTGCTGAAATCCATTGGTTAAAGCAGACCTACTGCCAGTTTTTGAAACTAGTCAGAACACTGGAGGGAGAAAAAGCAGTTTAGTATTTTTGTTTCAAACGAGAAACTTAGGAATTAACTTCAGTGTTATTTTAAAGTGTTTTTCCTTGGGTCAAATTAAGTGTTTTGTTTGAGGCCAAAATGTTACATCATCCTGTTTTTCAGTTCACTGAAAAAAAATTCTGAAAAAATAGTGTTTATTTTGGTCTGCTGCCCAACTAATCTCTCTTCCTTTATTTTTTCTATAATGCAAGTAAAATGCAAAATCAGTTATTTATGCATTTCAAGTTTTAGCTTCTGTTTTAACCATTCATCAGATTAACAGATACTACAGTATAGTAATTTTTTTACTCTTCAGACACAGAGCTGTATTTCTGTGCTTGTAAGAATTGCCCAGTGAAGGAAGAAAGTCCTGAAATCAGCGGGATGTTGGGTTCTGTTTGGTGGACTGTTGAGTGATTCCCCAACTGAATGAAGAGCCTGGTTGAATGAAGGTTTAACCTTGATCTTAGTACCAATATCCTCCTCACCATTTGAGGAGTCAGCAAATGATTTGTTTTAGCTCTAGAATGATGGTTTAGTCCAGGTGCTGCTTCTCACAGCAAATTTTGTCTGAGGATAAATGGGAAGAGGCCATTGGTGTCCGAAAAAGAGGATTTGTTTAATGTGGGAAGGAAAGAACTGAATTAAAATACAAGAAGATCACATAGTCTACCACCTTCTGCAACCTCATCTGGTGGCTTAACCTTTGATGCCTACTTTATTTGTCTTCATTTCCTCTGCTGTCCTCAGAATTCTCCCTGTTTTCCACATGGCTTGAGAGAAAACCCTGCAATGGAGATTTACCCTATATGCATGTGGCTTGTGCTGCAGCACTGGAGCCCTATAAAACCACCCTCAGCCCTATTGGGGTTTGGTTGTTATGGGATTATTGTTTCACTCTATAGCATAATTACTTTTTGTGCTCCTTCCAGCTGCTGTGGGCATGCACACATCACCTGGATGCTCAAGGTGCTGTTCTGGATGTTGTGCCCAATTGAGAACACAGGAACTGACTCAGGTTTAGGGCAGCTTGTCTCCACTCCTCACTGCATTTACGTGTCACTGCTTGGGCTTGGGAGATCAATTTCTCTCCCTGTGCCTCTGCTTGGCTGAACTGTCCTTCCTGCAGGAATTTGGGCTTGGCAGCACCGAGCAGGTCTGCAGTTTCAGCGGGTGCCTGTAGGTGCTACCACAATACAAACAATAATCAATCACTGACCGACACCTCCAAGGCTCTCAGTAAAACCAAACACAATAAAAAAAGTCTCCCCAGGGGCCAAATGTACCAGGCTGTGTAAACGATTTTTTAGTGAAAGTGGTAGAACCCTCATCTCTTGAGACATTTAAAGCACGCTGCAGGAAGCAAAAGCAATCAGTGTGGTGAGGAATAAGTGTGTGTTGCCAGAAGGATCAAATAAAGAAAACTTCGTTATTTGGGTGTGCCTGTCCAGCAGAGATCACCATGAGTGAAGGCACAATGATTTAATAGATCTCTCTTAGCTCCTGACTGCTGCTCTCCTCCACTACAGGTGCTCACAACCAATAAAGAAGGCAAAGAAGGCCTCAGCCAAAATGGAACCTGTATTTTTAACCTTCCTGACAAACTTTGATATTTTCTTAGGTTAGTTTTAGGTATACTTAGGCCAATTCCTGAAGTCCTTTGTCCAGGTCATTTGCTCCAGCAAAACACAGGGTAAAGGTGTGCATTTGGAGATGCATTAGTGACTAATTATGGGGAGATAATTGCATTAACTCAGAAGTAAAATAAAATGAGAGAGTCCTGGTGAAGAACTGCAGCTCAGTTCAGGGGAAATGGCTAAGTACAGGTAGGAGAGGTTCCACAGAACTTGTATGTAAACTGTATAACTTGTATTTGATTCTCATTTGTGTTTGTTTTTCAGTTCCCCTCATTCAACAGAACAGAAATCTTCCGGGTAGGTGAGCGCAGGCAGGAATGGAGTGAAACCACCCAATGGAACGAGACAGGATCATTCTTTAGTCCGTGTTCTGTTCTTGTTTACTGCACTGGTTAGCTGCTATGAGGCTGCTCCATCTTGGGTGGAAACAGTGGCCCCGCCTTGGAGCCAGTGCTAATCCCTGCGAGAGGCATCTTTTCCAGCCAGCCCTGCAGGTGGCACAGCGAGCCTTGTCTTTCCAAGCCACGGGAGCAGTCCCTGGCTTCCCTTCCCATCGGTTCACAGTGCAGCAGCTGCTGGGATGGGGGAGACCTTCAGTACAGAAAAAAGACTGGTGTGATACGCTGGCAGCTGAAACATCCTGTCTGTTCCCGGGCTGTTTCCAGGGCTTTGCTTTAGACAGAGAAAGAGAAACCAAATTGCTTTCTTTTTACTACATCAAGATGTTTTGAATGCCCGTATGCTACTTCCAAGCTAAAGTTGAAAAAGAGAGTGCAGGCAAGCTCCTAAAAATCAAGATAACTCTTGAAATCTTGGTTGGACACTCCGAATGTATTCTCTGTCAGGCAGGTATCCTTATCAGAAAATCTCTTCTGAAGCCGATGGAATCAAGTGGAACTGATTTGGGAATTGTGGAAAAGGTGGATAGAAAAGGGCCTTATAGCCTGCAGGGCTGCTGGGAATTCCTGCTTGGTAGTCCTTATTCTCACTTTGCTTCTCTTCATGGCCTTAGGCAAGTCGCTTAACTTCTTAATCTCTGGCTCAGTTTCTCTCCCTTTAAAATAAGACAACTATTACTATCACATACCTGTCTGACAGGATTTTCTCCCCTAGTAATAATTAACATTTGTAAAATGTTCTTTGACTATGTTTATTTTTATTATAATACTTCCAGATTATATTACAATACTGACGCTGTTGCTGTTGCAGATTTGAGCTCCTGTACAAGATTACACCGGAAATTAAGTCATTTTTCTAATAAGATATATAACAACTTGTGGTCGGTGTGGTTAAGCCGAGTTTAAAACTCGTTTGCAGCATGACAACAGTGTGAAGTAGCTGAAGCATTGCAGGGAATCTAACCCCAATATCTGTGACAAAATGAACTGCATGCACTGAAGATTATCCCAGATCTGATCTTACCTCTAACAGAGAGGTTACTTATTTGAAGTATTTGGTAAGTGGGACTGAAGGTTTGAGGTTTCCTTTGCATTAGCAGAAGGCATAAAGTGTCCCTGCACACTTGGATCTTCAGTCCTGCAGTCCAGACTGAGCTCTGGGGACCTGGACTGAGGATTTGTGAGGATGTCTGCAAGCCTGAAGAATCTTTATTTGTATTTCTCTCTTTTTTTTTTTTTTCAACTACAGTTGTAGAATGAGTTTGGATTGGGTTTGAAGGGATCTTCAAGATAATCTCCTTCCTCAAGCAAGAGTTACCTAGAAATAACTTCAGTTTTCCCTCTATATGGAGGGAAGGAAATCAGGCTGAAACCTTGGCTCTATGAACCTGCTGTTCGTGAACCTGCTTTTCACCTCCAGCAACTCAGCATGAATTCAAAGTTTGATTTTTGTTAATGGACTTTGTAGTTCCAGTACCTTTGTCTCTGCCTCTGGGATGCTCTGGTATCAATATTGATCCCTTCCTTCTCTCCCTCTTTTCTGGCACCCCCAGCTGGGTTCTTAAAGACCATCCAGGAAAGGTGTAGGGCCTTGTAATCTGTTTCTGTGGTGGGAGGAGGTAGGGGAAAGGCAGTGACTCCT
Source organism: Phainopepla nitens (assembly GCA_013400175.1). Classification (NCBI taxonomy): domain Eukaryota; kingdom Metazoa; phylum Chordata; class Aves; order Passeriformes; family Bombycillidae; genus Phainopepla; species Phainopepla nitens. The sequence continues at coordinate 264,455 of VXBQ01006521.1, read as the reverse complement.
TAAACAGCTGCTTCTCTGCTTGCTGTGCATGTTAGCACCCACACATGTGACCTCTCCAAATAACAATAAGGGAAGTGTAAGCTAAGCAGGAATCAAATGCAAAGAGGTAGAAAATCAAAAGTGACTCCCTTTAACCTAACAAAGAGGAAATTGTTGACAAAGTTTCAGGCTTGATTGAGCAAATTTTTTTTTTAACTCATCTTCTCCCCACTTCCCGCCCTCTGCTCCCCTGGAGAGAAGTCTGGATGTAACACTATTGCTAGGACTAGGCCTATGATTAAGTTCTGTTTTTCAAAGGTGATCCCAGCATGATTAAAACCAGGTGGCCCCATGGCGCAGCAAGGGAGCCAGATGTGCTCTGCAACTGGATTGCCGTTTCCTAGCCCAGCTGCAAACATTTGATTGTCCACTCACTCTGGGTATTACAGCCATGACCTTCTCTCTTCCTTACCTCCCCCGTCTCCTGTCTGCTTCCCCCGGTGACATTTGAGAGCAGAAAAGTCCCCTTAGACTTGTTTGTCACTGTTACAACCATCCTTTTCTCCCTTCACCTCCCCACTCCCAGCCTGGGTTCTGCACTTCCATTATTCACAGATGTTGGAGGGTAGGAGCTGACAGTGTTGGCTTTTACCTCCCTCTTTTCTTTCCTTGGATTTTTTTCCCTCTCTGTGTTCCGGCGTGTGTGCACTGACCCCAAAGCACTCCCAAGTCAACTGGCAGCGTCTGAATCCACTTAGAGGTGAAAGGAAAAAGCAATTTTCTTCGAGATGTGGCATAAACTGTTTAGGTTTTGCTGTCTCCAAAGGCCTGTAATGAGAGGGTGGCCCTGTCCCAGAACAAGCCCTGTCTCACCCTGATCTATAAAATTTGGAATAGGTTAATCTTTACCCCCAGCGCTGGCCTGTCAGCCCGTTTGTGCTGAATTAGGGCTCTAATGCATGGATGGTGTCAATAATTGCCTAGTAAGCTATGCTTAAAAAAGAGTCACAATCAATCGTCCCAACATTAGGATGTCATAATGCATCAGTCCTGCATTAGGAAGTTGTAATCCATCACCTTGACATCAGAAGGGACTGTGCATGGTGAGAGTTCAGCTCAAGCCTAGGGTAAGCTGGAACCACTCCACAGGGTTTGCATCAGCACTGGATTTGGTCTCAAAGGGTCATACTGTTTTGTTTTCCCACCTACCCTTTGCCGTTTAATAATGAATTTGATGAATATTGAAATCTCTGGGAAGAGAAGGGTTGCTGATGCTATTTCTAGGAGGTCTGGGACAAGAGAGAGTTTGAATTTCTCATCTCTTTCTGTCTAGCAAAGTAACTTTTTTCTTCCTCCACTGCATGAATTAATTAATCCATAATTATTCCTGTCCTAACTGGTTTCCATTTTCTCTGGAAATGCCTCTTGGTGTTTAGTTTGTAGATCATCCTTTGCTTTATTCCATTTTAAGATTCAGCTTCCCCAGATCAAACCTCAGTCTGGTCTGCAGTTCCTTTATAAAGCCTTCTGTGTTGTTTTAAATCCACAACTCTTCATGTTGAGGACAAACATCCTCAGCTGCTATTTCAGTTTTGTGGCACAAGCCTGAGGATGGGAGGTGGTACCTGCAGCAAGGTCTGAATTCAGCTCAGTGCAGGTGAGCCTGTAGAGTTCCCTGGATACATTGGAACATTGTGTGTATGTTCAGGCCTCAGTTTTCGAAGCATGCAGGCAGAATTCCCTGAGAGCTGTGCTGGGTATGCAGTTCCAGCACAGGCTCCAAGTGCCTGGAAATCACCTCAACACTTGTGTCCTTTCTTACCAGGCATTGCCATGAGCTGATCAGTGCTTCAGTATTACAGGTTTGGAATGTAAGAAAGAGCCTTTGTCCTGTGTCCTGAGGAAATAAAAACCAAGCCAAGAGGGAAGTGAGATACAAGGAATTAAATGGATCAGTTCTTTCCCAGAGGCTGTAGAAAGGCAGCTCCAGAGGCAGCTGTGGGCTGGTCACCCACCTCTTGGTCAGTGCCTGTGGGCAGCAGGTTCTGGTGGTGTTTCCTCAGCTCTTCTGTCTGTCTGGAGATCCTGAGATGACAAAAAATCCCTAATATCGCTTGTGTTACCTTCTTGAGCTGTTGGGTAGCTCATGAGGAGCTGGGTTTGGGTGACTGCTGTGGGAACAGGCAGCTGTGTGTCCAGCTGCTTGGTGAGGCCTGGCTGGGTGCTGGGAGCTGGGCAAAATGAAAAAGAAAGGCTCGACTGGTCTCCCAGAGCAGAAAGAGGAAGAGCAGTCACAGGAGAGGCAGTCTTGGGGAGTAATAAATTCATTAAAAATGGGAGGTCATGTCTTTTCAAGGGTGAAGGAGGGAGAAGCAATTGTGATGGAAATGTGAGTGCAGGAAAAGGTGATGTTTGGTCAGTGGCAATGGGCCAGGTGGAACATCCACGAGGAATGGCCACAAAGCCAAACACAGACCACATTCTTGTGTCTGCTAACAGCAGTTGGTTACTTTTTTGAAGAACATTATCAAAACTGTTGGTTTTCTTTGTGTTTCTTAGTTGTTGTGTTGTGTAGTTTCCTGTTTGAGCCCAAAGGTCATAAATCTTTACATTTACTTGCCTTGAATTTAGTAATTACTGGCTTTGTATGCATAGATGAGAAACTGAATAAATACTGATGGTAAATTTTTTAGAGTGAGGGACAGCTTTTAATATGAAGAGTCATTTAAGTTTTAACTCCTGTCTCAAATTTTTCAAAACTGCCTGGAGCCGTTTGGAATTGGTATCCAATCCCTCAAAAGATCAGAAATCCTTTCCTTTGTATGCCTTAAGATAGGGCTAAGATTGGCAGAGCCAACAACAACAACAACAACAACAACAACAACAACAACAACAACAACAACAACAACAACAACAACA